>JACCEG010000192.1:157384-284554 GCA_014065205.1 Tuber brumale
CTAGCGATAGTTGATGCACTAATGGCATTTCATCACATACTTGCAGGAAGCAAGTTTACTATCGTCACAGATCATCTACCTCTGACGTACCTCAAGACGAGCAGAACATCCACTAAGAAACCACTGCGATGGAGAGGGTTCATTGGGAAATACAATACTGAAATAGTATACAGACCAGGAAAATGGAACTATTTAGCAGATGCATTATCCCGTCTTTATCATGAGAATGACAATTACCCTCATACTGCAAACGATCCCACACAAGAAGACGATTCACCTACTTCATCACTTATTTCATCTTTTCTTTCCTGTGAAGAACCTACTATCGAACACGAAATGTCTCGATTCGAAGCCCTCACAGTTGAGCACATTGGTGCTCATTCAGAATGCGGAAGCAACTGCAGCCTAAAGCAAGCACAGCTAGATGCAAACGATTATAGAAATTCCGAACCCCTAAATGATTGGGGAGATCATTGAAGTTATACCAGTGGTAGGAGCGAGGAGGAACTTGAACATGCATCAATGCATTGGGCATTTTGCGACATACCCTTCTGCCTAGACCATGAGGAATTGAAACCTAAAACAAAGATCTATGCCGGCTCCCCCTGCAGCAGCCCGCTGGTTATCGAAACTCCCCCTAATACCAACAATGATGACAGCGATAGAGATACCCATTCATCATGCCCCTGCCTCGACATCTGTACCATCAAGGAGCATATTAAAAAGGCATTAGGACATGTCTCCCCCACTATCAAACATCGCAATTCCGGATCTCTGGAGCATCCCCACAATGAACCACTCTATGGAAGACCTCTCGCATACCTGAACAAGGTTCCGGTAGTGGAACCGACCTCCCTACCTCACGAGAAACGCGAGCTCTATAAAGTTTATGAAACACCTGATAAGGAGGAGGAGGTAACGTATTGGAAAGAGTGGTGGATGAAAGGGATATCATCCAAGGAGTGGATGATATGAAAAACATTTGGAGGGAACAGATGATCAAAGGATATAGGAGCGACCCTATCAACCAGCTAGCAAAGGACTCCAACCACACTTCACGAAACGGAATGATGCAACATTACAGTATACATAACGGTCTCCTTTATGCCACCACTAGAGAAGGAGAAGATTGCCTATACATTCCAAAAGGTCATGGAGTGAATGGAGAAATGCTAAGAGAACTGATAATAGGGGAGATATACAATAAAGGACACCATAGTACTGATCGAAACCCACGGTATGCAACGGAATACATCTACTGGCCGGAGATGAGGAAGGACTTCAAAAACTATGTCCAGCAGTGTGACATATGTCAACTGAACCGGGAAAAGACTACATTACCCATGGGCAATACCCTTTCACTCCCATTTCCCTCTGAGATATTTTCGAGCTATGCTATCGATTTCATGCGACCATTCACTAAGCTGAGAGGACATGACTCAGTATTGGTGGTAGTGGATAGAGCGGTTGGTTTCAGCTGGCTGATACCAACATCAGTGAATGCTACTGTGATATCAACAATAGACTTACTCCGGCACCATATCTTTATGCCTCATGGAGTACCTACATCGATTGTCAGTAATGCTGATCCTCGATTCACCTCCCGGTTCAGGAAACAAACCTTGAAGACAATGGGAGTTGAACACATTATGGCTACGCCTGGTCACTATCAAACCAATGGACAAGCGGAAAGAAAGATCAGAAAACTTAAAACAGCATTGAGGAATGTTGTTAATGCCCGCCAAACAAACTGGTTAACCTCCCTTCCTGAAGTGACTGCTTACTCCAATGCAGGTCACTCTGACACTATCGTTATGTCTCCATACAAAGCTGTGTATAGACGAGAATATCAGCTACTCGATAGCTATAGAGTCAACTCTACTACTGTACCTGCATCCGATGATTACTACAATCGACATTAGGAGATCAGAAATGCGGCATACCAAGCATTACGGTTGGCTAGAGTAAGATCAAACAGAGTGGCAGCTAAGAGGAAGAACTCACACAAACCTATTAACATTGGGGAAAGTATTAGGGTTTTTGGAGACCAGTTTGCGACGGAATCTGGCAGATCTCAGAAATTGCAACCACGTTGGCGAGGACCTTTTACAGTGCTGGAATTTAATGGACATACGCAGAACTACACTGTTAGCATAGATGCAAGGACGTACCAGAGAAAAAAAGGAGTATTCCACTGTTCGGTAGTCAAACTATACCACCCTAACGACGATTTTCGGTTCCCAGGACGAATATTTGCAAAACCGGCACCTATCCTTATTAACGAAGAATAGGAATGGGAAGTTAAATCAGTCCTCAATTACAGGAAATGATATGGCGAAGGACAGTTCCTGGTTAGTTGGAAAGGGTATCCAGCAAGCGAGAACAGTTGGGAACCAGTGGAAGGGTTGGAACATGCGATGAAATTGATTCAGGCATGGTGGACAGATAACATGCCAGGAGATGAGTTTCCTACAGTATTTTCGGAGTTTATTCCAATGTGTTATTCTCCCACCAAGGATGGCTTTGAGAGCTATTCAGATGTACCCCCAGTTGATAAAGGGTTTTGGGATCCTTATTTGAATTCTGATTATGATAGTAAGGATTAGGGATTTTCTTGTCATATTTTGAAATAAGAGTTTTATTTTGTTTTCAGGGTGTAACTGGTACAGGTTACTGGTTTAGGATTTCAGGTATTAGTTGATACGGATTGTGTTTTGGATTTGTTTCAGGAAACGAGGTGTGCCTCTAGCCTGAAAATATAGGATTTGATACTCGATATATTTTATGTTTGGTTTTGAGTATCGGTTTGATACTTTATATGTTTTATGTTTGGTTTTGAGTATTGGTTTAATAGTTTATATATTTTATGTTTGATTTTGAGTATCAGTTTGATACTCTATATGTTTTATATTTTGGTTCAAGGCTACCATTTTGGGAGTCTTATATGTTATGAGAACAAGGCTCTCAGTAGCCTAAGAAGTGTATTTAAGAACTGCTATTCTTCATGCTAGAAGAGGCAGACTTTGACAGACAGAGTTTTTCAATATACTTGGTTGAACAGTTACCTTCTTCAGTTCACTTCAAGAATCTTTAGTTTGAGATCCACCAAACATCTCTCTGACTTTAGTAGTCACGATATAGCAAGAAGTCTCTTCAACAACCTCAGTTAAAGCCTCCAGACTTTACTTTGCTAGTTACCACTTTCGGTAAAGATCAAAGCCCGTTCACCCTACATTTACCACATCTCTCAAGAGGTGGTTACACAATTGATGTTTATGAAGTTCACACATGATCTTGCTTAGAGGTTATTAGTTTTATGCATGTGACCACCTTGGCCAAATGACTAGTTCAAATGTAAGATATATAGTAAGAAGAGTGATTCTAAGAAGATGTCAGTAGAACCTAAGTGATGAGCTCTTCACACTTTGTTTCAAGTTACTCTCATACTTATTACTTTACGCTTTACAAATCTATAATCCTTGCTCTCTCTATATTACCTGACTTATGACAACCACTTTAAGAATTCTACTATATGGGTAGAGTTGAAACAAGGGTATAATAGCTGATAGGAACTAGAGATAAGAAGATCTCTCCTACATTGTCATAGACATAGGTCTAAGAACTATTGACTAGAAGAGAAAGAGAAGTCTTGTTTACCTGTTACTGAGAACTGATACCAGGTAGGGATTGTAATAAATGGTGCTCGACCAAATCTTCCATACTTGTATAAGAGCTGCATCACAATAGGTCCTTGATGACGATAAGGGACTACATGAGCCATTGGAGGATAATAAGGTTATTAGATAATACGATAAACTTATGCATAATTGAATAGTAAGAAATAAAAGCAAATAGATTAAGAATTGTTATAGAAAAGTGGTGATTATGTGATAAGCCTATAATGAGGACAAACGATGTGGAATACCAGACTGTGAGTAGGATATACCCCTAACCTTACCTGAATGCACTTAGGTTATCATAGGAGATTCAGAGAAATGGTAGCAATGTCTAACCTATGGTAGCGGTGCCAGGACAAGATAACTACAACCATGAGATATTAGGATGCAACAATGAGCAATGGTCAAAATAAGGGCATTGAGACTAGGACAGAATTTTGAAAAGTAATTGGACCAAAGGAATGAGATGCATGGTATCAACAAATCATATCACCAACTCCTCACTCTAACAGAAGGCAACTAGCAGCAAGCATTAGGACCTGAAAAAGACTGGGGATGTAAACCAAACATTGGGCCATGGCAACAGGCAGACAGGACACTCATGAGTAATAGATTGCAATTACGGACATACTGGATGCAAGTGAGAAAGGGGTTGTAACACTGGATATACAGGATGTATAGGAGAGTTGCAACAAGGGTCCAAATAGTCTAAATGCAGTGGATGTGATGATAGTGAGAGCCTCATCAGGACATCAGGCATCTGCATTAGATACAGGATCATCTTTTGCTGATCAAGGTCTATAGTTCCTGAGATTTACCCCTTCCTGATCTCCACCCTTCCTTTGACTAATACAAATATGGGTGGAAGAGGACTGATAAAGCACAAAATGATGGGTTGGGAAACCTGAAAAGTTGTAGCCAATACCTATAGTATCCCAACATATAGTACTGCATTTAAGTAACTTAAGGTTCCAGGTAGATATCTTATAGATATTGGATCACCAATCTATTACGTCATCTGGCTCGTCATTTGCATTTGTCAATAATGAGAAGTCTATATAACAAGTCTAGAGAACATGAGTGGGTCCTAGAATTTCGAAAGCACCCAAGACTTAATTTGTTAATTTAGGTCTTGGATGTAGAGTGCTCACAAGGACTTAAATGCTGGTTGAAGCTAGGACCCTCATCAGGCTTCAGAAATACTTCTATCTTAGCATTTCTGGGACTGTACACCCTCAATGGCAGTAAGAATGCTCTTCCTCTCTAAATGAAGCAACAAATCAAACTTATCTTACCTCTCTGTCCCATCAACCATTCTCAGTGTTCCATTCTGGGACACACCAGGAATATCTGCACACAGAGTAAACAGACATTGAGAAAAAACACTAACTAAAATAACTGTGAACCTCGAGCAGTGGTGTATCACCACCATTCGACTATATCAGCGCCGTAAGATTGTGGCCAAAGAAGCCGAGTCTGGTAAGGAGAATCATTCCCGAGTACGGAATATTCTCCCAACTATCGTTTTCAGAGGGGGCGCAGTATTCCGCAATTGTCACTTTAGTGAAACTTTTTGTATTCTTTAATTTCTAAACCGAGTGCGGAAGATCCGCGACTGCTGTTGGGATCCCCCAGGGGTGCCCCTCTAGGATCCGGACACTTAGGGCAAAGCACCAACTTGACACTTACTTTATACCACTCGTTCTTACTCTTTTGTCTGGATATGCATGGAACTTTCGATTTCCTCGCACAAAATATTCCTCCCCTTACAAAAGAAACAAAATCATGGGTGACTGCTAGTGAAGAGGTGAAGCTGAGAGAAGTGGTGAGCACTTTAGATCTGCATAGTCCAGATAGACAGTTTTCTCCCTGGATTAATGCTGCATTTCTCGTCCTTTGCATCATGCTACCTGGCAATCCCAAAACGTCCTTGAAAAAGAAGTTTGAAATTGATTTAAGGTAGTATTGAAGAGGAGTTCTGCTATCCTCATCTTATTTTAACCATCAATTAGCAACATACCAAATGTTTCAGGTGATGAGTTCGGGTACCACCTCTCACCAAGATGTCAGTGAAGGCGAAGTGGTGAAAGGCGAAGGAGTTATTATATTTTCAGAAATATGTTATGGAATTGGCGCTGTTTCTCAAATCACTGCGTTTCATTTCCGGTATGGTACTTCCATTACACCCATTCTAGTTTTCGGGATTAGATCATAATATTATGGTGTGCTGGTACCCTCACGACCCATCTTCGATTTTGCCATCCTGGATTACCCAAGGCCCATCCCCCTACTACAGTACTCGACTAGGTGTTTGGGGCTTGGCCCGGGCGCCCGCCGACTACCGGCGCCGCACTCCTGCTGTGGAAACCCTCATCATATCATAATTCCATAAATTGATTCCTCCTGGTGTCGCTGACTCGGCGTATGGTAACCGGTATTCGGAATTTTGTTAGAGCTTACCAAGCCGGAGCCCCCCATCCGACTTGCCATACCGGTGTCGCGCTGTTCAGCCACGATACTGTAAGGTGGATGGTGTGTCGAATACGCACTAGTCCTGAGGAATTGTGGTGATCATGACCTTCGGATATCCTGCACGATATGATGATGACAAATTGACTTGTTGATATACCGTGTAACAGGAGAGATAAGAAGAAGCAACGAGAGGTGAAGCTTGACTCAATTGAACAGAGAGGAGAGAGTGTTCTATTGAGTTGTTATCTGACAGTTCGCTTTGCTATGCTAAGGTAGAAAAGCAAGAAACGCTTATAAGGAGGAAACTTCCATGCCAAGCTTCTCCCTTCCCAAACAGGAATTCCACAGGGTCAACACCCTATCGCATACATGACCTTATACCTCCAACCACCACTTGTCCCTCACCGGTACTAGTACTAGCTGTTTTTCAGGAGTATCCGGCCGCCTTGGCACTTATGCTGCCTGTCTTGGCGCCAAGGCATCCGGATACTTTGAAAACGGCTGGTACTGTACTGTACGAGTACTGTACACCTTAGTGAGATGGGCGAGCGAAATATGCACCGAGGGCGGATGGCAGCACGAGCCAACCCCCGCCAAGTTCCCTCAAAGAGCGGACATTTAAAAATGCTGGTACCATACCGGTAATTTAGCGAGTCCGACAGCTCAACATATCTCCCCTATACGCGAAATTCAAAAACCCAATTCATGCACCACAACAACCCTCTCAATAGTGTCTGAAAATTATCTGCATGTCAGGGCAGACACCAGTGATATCTACGAAGAACATTCCTCGCTATAAAAAAAAAAAATACTAATTTTTATGAGGACGATAAGAAAAAAAAAAAATACTCTGACTTGTGTACTTTACCGGTAGTGGAACATGTCTGCCTACCCACGTACCGTAAAAACTCGAATAATTGGCCCATGTTTTAGGACGTTGGACTTGCCTCTCCTAGTATGGTGTGGTGTTTTTTTTCTTTTTTTTTTTTATCTGTCTCGGACGGCCGGTTTTTTCGTGTGTTTTTTACCCCCTTTTTCCAGAGGAGGAAATTTCGGACTACATAGCACATGGGCCAATTATTCGAGTTTTTACGGTATCATACCTCCTGTGCAGCCAAGGCGCTACCAGAATCGTATGTGACTATAAAAGTGATTGATGGGCTTGACGGATTTTCTAATTGCGCCCTGACAGCTCTCAGCTCGTATGGATAGAGTGCTTAAGCCACTTGGGCTTGGTATTCAGTTTTCCAGATCGTCCTCCGTCCGGCAGCCTGGATTTGTTTAGATTGCCGAAACTCGTGAAAACTGTCCTCGAGATTGTGTTGGATTTTTCCAATCCAAATTAAGTATTTCCCCGCATTCCAGATGTAGAACTTCCGGTATCTCTGAAAACAAGCAGTGCTAAGGGGGGGGGGTTCGGTGTGCCATTCATCTCAGCATGCCAATTCCCTATCGGTACCGGTACGCTACAGCCGGTCATCATGGAAGCTTGTACTGTACAGTACAGGTGTTCTGGTACTCTCTTAACTTTTGGAATATGGGCAGGTGGTTAATTCCCCTGCGATATATTTATCACCAACCGCTGTAAATTACGTTCCTTGTTACATGCCGATAACCGACAACGAGGAAGGTAAAAAATGGAAGCTCGGGTAGCAATATTGGCCGTTTCCAGTTCAAGGTACTTCTGGTAGCCATCGATCTCTGCCCCAACATCTGCATAATTTTCAGACATAAGTCGGTGGGTTAGCGGGTTGGGGTTCATGAATTGGCTTTGAATTTGGCATATCTGGTAAGCGTTGCCTTGAGGTGCTATGCTGCTTTTATAATGTGAAATGGAAACAGTGATAAATAAAACGGAACGAATAGTTGCAGGAACAAAAATAAATAGGAAAGTACCCCCCACCCCATTATCCGAATCCTGTAGGATAGAAACTCATAACTCGCCACTCTATCACACCACAAAATACAAGAAAGTTTTCTGATAATTATACATAGACCTGGGGTTCCAAAGACAGCACAAGGCGCGCATTAGGAGAATCTTCAGGCGGCAAAGACTAACTCGGAAGGACAAGAGCAAAAGTAAGTAAAGGAAGAGATGACTGTAAGACCGTATCGTACACTCCAGAGGCTCGGGAAAGATGAAGAAGAGGAGCGGGTGGAAACACGAGATTAGGATACGGCGGTAGGCACAAAGCGGGGATATCGAAGCCGCAGTCGGAGACTAGGAGAGGATATAATCCTGAAACTGCGCAACCTCGGAGCGGACCGGCGCTGGGGGTTTCCAGGCTCGTAGTAGATTCACCACCCCTTCGTGTCCCTCCCGAGCGGCATAAAAGAGGGGTATGTAACCGTGTTTGTCTGGTTTGTTGGGGTTGACATCTTGCCGCGCCAATAATACATTCACTATTGGTTCGAATCCACTGCCAGCAGCCCATGAGAGGGGTGTCCTGCCCTCATTGTCTGGCCTGTCGGGGATGACATCTTCAAGGTCCAAAAGTTGCATAACCACCGAGCCGTGCCCTTTAATCGCAGCCCAGGAAAGGGGTGTATTACCCTCGTTGTCTGGCCGATCGGGGTTGACATCTTTTCGGTCCACAAGCAGCTTCACCACTGACTGGTGCCCGTTCGCTGCAGCCTCAGAGAGGGATGTGTTGCCCTTGTCATTTGGTATGTCGGGGTTGACATCTTCCCGGTCCAAAAGCTGCTTAACCACTGACTTGCACCCTCCGATTGCAGCAAAGAAGAGGGGTCTATTACCCTGGACATTTGGTTTATCGGGGTTGACATCTTCCCGGTCCAAAAGCTGCTTAACCACTGACTTGTGCCCCCCAATTGCAGCCCAGGAGAGGGGTGTAATGCCCTCGTTGTCAGGCTTATCAGGGTTGACATCTTCACGGTCTAAAAGTAGCTTCACCACTGACTCGTGCCCTTCCATCGCAGCCCAGGAAAGGGGTGTAAGGCCCTCGCTGTCTGGCCCGCCAGGGTTGACATCTTCCCGGTTCAAAAGCAGCTTCACCACTGACTCGTACCCTTTTGCTGCAGCCTCGGAGAGGGCTGTACCGCCCTTGTTATTTGTTTTGTTAGGGTCGACATCTTTCCGGCCCAAAAGCTGCTTAACCACTGAATCATGCCCTCCAATCGCAGCCCAGGAGAGGGGTGTGATACCCTTGTTGTCAGGCCCGTTGGGGTTGACATCTTCCCGGTCCAAAAGTAGTTTCACCACTGACTCGTGCCCTTCCATTGCAGCCCAGGAGAGGGGTGTAATACCCTCGCTGTCTGGCCCGTCGGGATTGACATCTGCCCGGTTCAAAAGCAGCTTCACCACTGACTCGTGCCCTTTCACGGCAGCCTC
Organism: Tuber brumale; assembly: GCA_014065205.1. Taxonomy (NCBI): domain Eukaryota; kingdom Fungi; phylum Ascomycota; class Pezizomycetes; order Pezizales; family Tuberaceae; genus Tuber; species Tuber brumale. The sequence goes on from JACCEG010000192.1 coordinate 166,886, forward strand.
GGAGAGGGCTGTACTGCCCTTATTATTTGGTTTGTCAGGGTTAACGTCTTCCCGATCCAAAAGCTGCCTAACCACTGACCCGTGACCTGCAATTGCAGCCCAGGAGAGGGGTGTATTACCCTCGTTGTCAGGCCGATCGGGGTTGACATCTTCTCGGTCCAACAGCAGCTTCACCACTGACTCGTACCCGCTCGCTGCAGCTTCAGAGAGGGCTGTGTTACCCTTGTTATTTGGTTTGTCGGGGTTAACATCTTTCCGGTCTAAGAGCTGCTTAACCACGGACTCGTGCCCTCCAACCACAGCCAAGAAGAGGGGTCTATTGCCATTGATATTTGGTTTGTCGGAGTTGACATCTTCCCGGTCCAAGAGCTGCTTAACCACTGATTCGTGCCCTTTCATTGCAGCCCGGGAGAGGGCTGTATTGCCGTTGTTATTTGATTTGTCAGGGTTGACATCTTCCTGGTCCAAAAGTAGCTTAACTACTGACTCGTGCCCTTCAATCGCAGCCCAAGAAAGGGGTGTAATGCCCTCATTGTCGGGGCCATCAGGGTTGACATCTTTCCGGTCCAAAAGTAGCTTCACCACTGACCCGTGCCCTTTAATTGCAGCCCAACAAACTGGTGTCCTGCCCCCATTGTCAGACTTTTCGGGGTCCACGGCTTCCTGCCCGAGTAGTATCTTGACGGCCTCCTCATGTCCACCCCTCACGGCCCATGCGAGTGCCGTTACACCCGCACAATCTCTTCGGTTGGGATCACAATCATTGCTTCTTAATAAATTATTCATAGCTTCAACAATCCCGAAGAAAGATGCGCAGTGTAGCCCACTGAACATTGAAGGAGCGTTGGAGGCGCTGATTTCGTCGGGATCCAATATTTGCTCTAAAAGTAATTTAGCGGCTATGTGGTTCTCGTGCTGGTCCAAGAGCTTCATTGCGAGCAATATCGTGTGATCTGAAGGTTCTCGATTTGCATGGGTGCCCCAATATCGAGAACAATATTTGAGGAAGGGCATTCCGGAGAGGTCAGGTTGTGGTTTTGACGAAAGGGCTTTGACCTGGTCAGAATTTAGATAGGTTAAGCAGGTTTCCGCCATTCTCGCGTGAGCTCGTGCGGAAATGTTGGGGTGAGTGGAGAGATGCTCTCGGAGGGTGTGGTGGATCAACCGGAAAGTCGATGCTTCCTTATCCACAGTGACTAATCCTTGACAGAAGGCAAGCAGTGCCTCCGTAGCAGGAACATTGTCGTTATCGAATTCTGTAGATCCGATCTCTACGGCGAGTGCATGGCCCAGTTCATCTACCTGCAATGGCCGCTCCGAATGGTATATCCACATCAAGGCCGTCATGGCAAGTTTTGATTTCTCCCTGCCTTGAGCCCGTATTCGTTCCAGTGTTGCCTCGTATGCGTCTCCCAACCCTAACCCATCACCCATCGCATTGAGCCTCTTCCGCCTCCGGTGGATTGTCGGCTCTCTCAGGATTGCCTCGATCTTGAGAGCAACTAGTAGGAATCTGCAATTCTATCTCTCAGTATAATTCACAAAGGCTCCCTAGAACCCCCCTCTGCTACATACGTTTCTGAAATCTCTCCGTGAATGCTCTTCATCATGTCATTCTCCAACCTACTGTCCATCACCCCGGGAGTTGCGTCTTTCCTCAGTCTCCCGCGCAGATATGTGATTTTGTCGCCGTCCCTGGCCGTTATCGATACGCTTGGTAATCTTCCACCCAACTCCCTCTCAACCGCCCCCCGGATATGTGACCTTCCAGTCATGAACATCCGAGTGTTTGGCAACCTCTTCAGAATTTCTCCTAATGCGTCCAGAACTTCGCGTTGGTGTTTTAGAACACATTCGTCAAGAGCGTCAACACATATGAATATGCGTTGTGAGGATGAGACACCGGGGAACATGTTCACAATATCCGAGAGTTGTAGTCCTCGCCCACCAATAACCTTCTTCTGGCCCTTAAATTTCCGCTTTATTTCTACTGGAATTGCTTCTAACCCACTCAGAAGTTGTTTGAGTAAAGAGCCGAGCATATTTGTTGGAGACTGCTCCTCCCGGGAAGCGAAGTCATAGTAAAAACATGCCACGGCCATATCTCGTTCTATAGCCTCGTCGCATAAATAGTCTACCACCACGGAACTACCATCATGACTTGTCAGCTATCGTAGCCTTTCTTTCTCGCTGGCTGTGTCATACCTGATGTAGCTCTTGCCGACCCCCGGATCGCCATAACAGAACAAGGCAGGATGATGAGATTCGCCCTCCGCACTACCATTATACCAGCTTCTGAATTCTTCTGTTTCTAGTAGCCAGTCCCCCACACCGCCGACCCGCTGATTGCGAATATCCTGATGTCGTACCTGGGGCTCTAAGGGAGACAACCAGGCTAGGATTCGGGACTCATCATCGGTAGCATTAAAGGTAAAGTTCGACACATTGAAAGAGTTGATATTGTCGGTAAAAGCGCGAGACATTCTTCGTTTTTTTGCTGCTTGGGGTACCGTACATAGAGAGCGGGTTTGTTGAAGAGTTTTGGATCGATGAACAAAGTTCGGTTGAGTTCGGGAAAAGCGGGGTTCTGTGCTCACCCCTGTAACTACATCTTGTGAAACCAATCAAGGGACCAGGAATTTGAGCGCTCGTCGCCCTAGCCTGGAGCAAGACCCCGGAAGGAATGCTAAGTTTGCACCTCGCCCCCGGCGACAATGCACCCCACAGTAAGGCAACCAAAAACTCTGGCCGTTGGCCATTTTACACCAGGAACAACCGTTTTCGGAGACTTAGAGCTCGACCTACCGGGGGAACAAATTTCAGGAGTCGGCAAGCTGTAAGGGTTGTGAGAGCAATTATTTCTCTCTATAATGGAAGTAAGCCTATAAATTGGTACATAACTTGAGATGTTTTACGCTCTCCTGTTCGTAGTCAGATTTAAATCTGGTTTGAGACTTCGTATCAGGGTGACAAACAAAAGTACTGTACTGTAAAGGACAACCACCTTTGTTCTTATCGGTAGTCTCCCAGATCCATAAACCTCCTATTTAGTTTTCTTCGTCTGAGACTGCCATCTTCCTTTTTCTCAGCTTGATTTGGCCTCTGGCTGAACCCCCGCGTTGTTATTGGAGGGGAATGGTTTGTGAAGAGAGCTCAGTTTTGGCGTAAAACGGCCACTGGCTTGGGTTCTTTTTCCCAGCGCTTTATCTCTCAAGAATCGTACAGTACACTGAATAACGGGCCATTAGGATTAACCAACGGGAGTATCCCAAAACCCCTCTTTCTCAATTTTACATATGATGCTTGAGTAATAAGTATGGTAAGTTGCCATACTCCCAGAATATATATTACGGGAATGATACAAACAGCGGGGCACATAATATAGGGGCCCTAGACGAGACCCTTAACATATCACTCGGCCATGACCTGCTGCACTCACGGAAGAGCGCAGGAATCTTCCACTCAATATAATCAAATATTCCAAGACCCTTCTTACCTCATACAGGCTTTTGTATAGTAGTAGTTCTAACAAGGTCGTGTCTTCTGATCACCCATGGTACTGTATGAGTGATGTGTTTCCACCGGTTGCGGGGGGCCTGGTGTATGACATTGGATAGGGATCCGGTGGGCAGGAGCAATTTACATGCACTAGTGAACCCCGATGGTACTGAAGAGTAATCAACCGTACTGTACCACATACTACATCGATCCCCCGAGTTCTCCGTTGAACTGTTAGACATACTGTAGATGTGCCGTGATGTTTGAATTGTTCAAGCGGTTCAAACCCTGCACAAGAAATTCCCTGTTTTTCAAATTCAACCCTTTTTGCAACAGCTAACTTAATTAGACAGAAGAACCCCCCCTTTAAAAAGAAGATAGAAGAGAATAATGGTGAGTTTTTTTTTCCCCATTGACGTTAGTAGTTACAGAGCCTTTAGAATTTGAAAAGGTTGGACTTTTGGTGGGGGGGGCGGGAAATGTTGTTATTGTTGATTAGCATAATTAACCGAACATTTGGCGCCTCAATGTTTGACCACGCGCAACATCGCAACCCCCCCCTACACTTCAGAACTCCACTATAGGTTTACCACAACAAAAAACTCCCGGCACACAAGATAACAATCAGGATTATGCCTTTATTTTATTTTTAAATAATTCCTAGTTGTAGCTTTGGTAGTCAAGTATTTTGAAAGAAGTACGCCCAGTTGCACCGCGATGTTCGGTTAATTACGGTATGCTAAAATACAATATGTCAACATAACATTCACAGGCCTACACCTGTATCCGGAAAGGTTGTACATATGCATGATGGTGCCATTAGATAGCAGTCGAAGAAACCGAGTCGGTGCAAGGGGAATTACGTCTGAGTACGGGAAATCCTCCTAATCGTAGTGCTTAACGGGCACCTAGCATTCTGTAATTGTCGCCCTTATTTTCATATCATTGGCATTTTCCTTATTTTTCACTACCAAAGCGAGTGCCGAAACACTACTATTGCGGGATCTCTTGCAGACCGCGATTCTAATTACCATGCACTCTTTCAATGATATACCTCTAACGCCCCGGATACTTATTGCTGGGCCTTAGCATTCAGGTGTCCAGCATCGTGAAGTTCACCAACAGTTGTCACAGAATATCACTCGTTTCTACCGCCCAGTAGAGGTCGTTAAATGAGTCGTCGTCAGCCAAAACACACCAAAATGGGGGTTTTTAACACCATCAAATCTCAACGAATTTGGATGAAATCGCTATACAGAAAATTTAAGAAATCCCACAGTGTGTATCTACTTGGAGCAAAAAATATGGGAGTTTTTACTTCGACTACAGCGGAGTAGTGAGGAGGGTTTCGTGGTAGAGCAAGAAGATACCTGCCAAGACAGGGGTTTTTGTATGTAAGAGATACATTGCAACCGACCCCACCAACTTCAAACATGTGCCATTCTACTTGCGCACTGCAGAAGTTTCCGGAAATGTGGAAAAGAGCTTGGCATTGTAGCACAAACAAAAAAAGCAAAAGATAGCAAAAGCAGCTAGAGTAAAGTAAGGAATGTGAATATAAGAGGAAAGAAAGAGAAACAAAATTGAAAGAACATTATGCTTGAAACTTATTTCCCACGGGTTTCTTCGTACTCACCTCTTTTCACAAGATTCCGTGACATGGTTGTATTACTGTTGTTATGGTATCACAAGAAACCAGCAAAAACACAGGCAAAAACACGCGTTGACCTGTTAGAATCTTAGTGCCAAGATGCCAAGCTCTTTTCCACATTTCCGGAAACTTCTGCAGTGCGCAAGTACATGATTGCTATATAAAAATCTTCAAAAGTCATATGGTATATTTCAGATGAAGAAGAAAATTTAAAAGATTTTTTTGGAAGTGATATCAATGGAGTTAGTTGATTTCTGATGGTTTGAAAACCCCCAATTTTGGTGTGTTTTGGCTGACGACGACTCATTTAACGACCTCGACTGCGCCCCGCCTGGATGCCAATGGAAATCATAGCAATTGGTGATAAATACATAGACTACCTTTGCAGGTAGGAAAATTAGCTGTTTATTAATATCTAAAGAGGCAAGAGAGTACCGGTATGGGAATGTCTTAACAAGTTTCCATGATTGGCTGTGCCGGTAGGGTCCAGGCATGCGGAGACGAAATGCGCGCCGATTCCTCGGCCTCCCCCAACCGATATCCCACATCCTGCGCCATCAGTACTACTTGTTTTGTGGAAAGACATCCATAGTTCTATATATAGATGCGAGGAATACGTGATTTGGATTGGAAAGAAACCATAGAACCGAGGAGACATGTTTCACGAGTTTCAGCAATATAAATCCAAGCCGCTACAGGAGTAAGAGTGAGGTCTCCTCCACACCCTCGCAGTATTCGGCTTTTCACATCAAAAAAACGCGTTTCATAGGTATCAGTGATCTCTACCCCAACATCGGTGAAATTCTTTCCGATATGACTGAGTGGGTTGTGAGGCATGATCTAGTAAGTATGGTGTTGAAATACGAGGGTACATGGATAATGTGAAATCGAAACAGTGGTCAATGAAATAGAGCAAATAGTTGCAAGGGCAAAAATAAAAGAGGAAAGTACCCCCGACTTCTTTATCCCAATCATATGGAATAGAAACTCCCAACCTTCCACTCTATCACAACATGAAATATTAGAAAGGTTTCTGATAATTATACACAGGGCTGGGGTTGCAAAAATAGAGTAAGGTGTACGGCATATGAATTTTCAAGCTTCAAATAAAGACAGGCCCGGAAGGACAAAAACAAAGGTAAGAAAAGGGGAGATGGCTGTAAGACTGTACCGAACGTTCCAGAGGTCCGGGGAAGAGGAAGGGGGGGGCTGAAAGTGCGGGTATAGGTACTGCGGTGGGCACGATGTGGGGATATCGGAGAGCGGTAGTCATGGGCGCAGAGAGGATACAGAATCCTGTGACTCAGCAACCTCAGAGCGGATTGGAGATGGGGGGTTCTAGGCTCGCAGTAGATTCACCACCCCTTCGGTTCCCTTCTAGAGCGCATATGAGAGTGGTATGTGATAATTTTTGTCCCGTCTGTTCAGGTTGACATCTTGCCGCGCCAATAATAGATCCAGTATTAGTTCATACCCCTCGGGGCCGGGCCATTAGGGTTGACAACTTCCCAGCCGAAAAGCACCTTCACCACTCAGAAAAGGGGTATGTTGCCCTTGTTTGGCCGGTTGGGGTTGGCATCTTCCCGGTCCAAAAGTAGCTTTACAACTAACTCGTGCCCTTTACTTGCAGCCCAGTAAAGAGGTGTCCTGCCCTTACTGTCTGGCCCATCGGGGTTGACGTCATCACGGCTCGAAAGCAGGTTCACAACTGACTCGTGGCCTTGGATTGCAGCCCAGGAAAGGGGTGTTATGCCCTTATTGTCCGGCCCATCGGGGTTGACACCTTCCTGGTCCAAAAGTAGTTTCACAACTGACTCGTGCCCTTCCATTGCAGCCCAGGAGAGGGGTGTATTGCCCTCGTTGTCTGGCCCATCGGGGTTGACATCTTCCCGGTCCAGGAGTAGCTTCACAACTGACTCGTGCCCTTGGATTGCAGCCCAAGAAAGGGGTGTTATGCCCTTATTGTTTGGCCCATCGGGGTTAACATCTTCCTGGTCCAAAAGCGGTTTCACCACAGACTCGTGCCCTTTCACTGCAGCCCAGGAAAGGGGTGTATTCCCCTCGTTGTCCGGCCCATCGGGGTTGACATCTTTCCGGTCCAAAAGTAGCTTCACCACTGACTCATGCCCTTTAATTGCAGCCCAGGAGAGGGGTGTATTGCCCTCGTTGTCTGGCCCACCGGGGTTGACATCTTCCCGGTCCAGGAGTAGCTTCACAACTGACTCGTGCCCTCCAGTTGCAGCCCAGGAAAGGGGTGTATTACCCTTGCTGTCCGGTCCATCGGGGTTGACATCTTCCCGGTCCAAAAGTAGCTTCACCACTGACTCGTGCCCTTCCATTGCAGCCCAGGAAAGGGGTGTAATGACCTCGCTGTCTGGCCCGTCGGGGTTGACATCTTCCCGGTTCAAAAGTAGCTTCACCACTAACTCATGGCCTTTTGCTGCAGCATGGGAGAGGGCTGTAACGCCCTTGTTATTTGGTTTGTTGGGGTTGACACCTTCCTGGTCCAAAAGCAGCTTAACCACTGACTTGTGTCCTTCTATTGCAGCCAAGGAAAGGGGTGTCTTGCCCTCGTTGTTAGGCCTATCGGGGTTGACATCTTTCCGATCCAAAAGTAGCTTCACCACTGACGTGTGCCCTCTAAATGCAGCCCAGAAAAGCGGTGTATTACCCTCGTTGTCTTGCCCATCAAGATTGACATCTTCCCGGTCCAGGAGTAGCTTCACAACTGACTCGTGTCCTTGGATCGCAGCCCAGGAAAGGGGTGTAATACCCTTGATGTCAGGCCCATCGGGGTTGACATCTTCCCGGTCCAGAAGTAGTTTTACCACTGACTCGTGCCCTGTAATTGCAGCCCAGGAAAGTGGTGTCCTGCCCTTATTGTCTGGCTTCCGGGCATCCACGCCTTTCTGTCCTAGTAGTACCCTGACGGCTTCCTCATGTCCAGCCCTCACGGCCCATTCCAGTGCCGTTACACCCGCACAATCTCCCCGGTTAGTGTCACAGTCATTGGTTGCTAACAAGTTAGTCATAGCTTCCACGATTCCGAAGAAAGATGCACAGTGTAGTCCGCTGAACATTGGAGGAATGTTGGCTCCGGTGATTTCGCTGAGATCCAATATTTGCTCTAAAAGTAATTTAGCGGCTACGTGGTTCTCGTGCTGGTTCAAGAGCTTCATTGCAAGCAATTTCGCGTGATCTGAAGGTTCTCGAATCGCGTGGGTGCCCCAATATCGCGAACAATATTTGAGGAAGGGCATTCCGGAGAGGTCCGCTTGTGGTATTGACGAAAGGGAGTTGGCCTGGTCTGAATTTAGATAGGTCAAGCAGGTTTCCGCCATTGCCGAGTGGGCTCGGGTGGATATGTTTGGGTGGGTGGAAAGGAACTCGCGGAGTGTGTGGTGAATCAACCGGACTGTCAAGGCTTCTTTATCCACAATGACTAATCCTTGACAGAAGGCAAGAAGTGTCTCCGTAGCAGGGACATTGTCGCTATCGAACTCTGTGGATCCGATCTCTACGGCGAGTGCGTGGCCTAGTTCATCTACCTGTAATGGTCGTTCCGAATGGCATATCCACATCAAGGCTGTCATGGCAAGTTTTGATTTCTCCTCGTCTTGAGCTCTTATTCGTTCTATTGTTGCCTCGTATGCATCTCCTAACCCTGACCCATCACTCACCGCATTGAGCCTCTTTCGCCTCCGGTGGATTGTTGGCTCTCTCAGGATTGCCTCGATCTTGAGCGCAACCAGTAGAAATCTGCATTTCCATCTATCAGCATGACTCACAAAGGTTCCCTAGATCTCCGGCCACCACATACGTTTCCGAAACCTCTCCGCGAATGTTTTCCATGATATCATTCTCCAACCTGCTATCCATCACCTCGGGAGTTGCGTCTTTCCTGAGTCTCCCGCGCAGATATGTGATTTTGTCATCGTCCCTGACCCTTATCGATACACTTGCTGCTCTCCCACCCAGCTCCCTCTCAACTGCTCCCCGGATGTGTGACCTTCCAGTCATGAACATCCGGGTGTTTGGTGAACTCTTTAGAATTTCTTCCAATGCATCAAGGACTTCGCGTTGGTGTTTTAGAACACATTCGTCAAGAGCGTCAACACATATGAATGTGGGTTGTGAAGATGAGACATCCGGGAACATGTTCACAATGTCATAGAGTTGTAGTCCTCGCGCACCAACAACCTTCTTCTGGCCCTTAAACTTCCGCTTTATCTCTGGCGGAATTGCTTCTAATCCACTCAGAAGCTGTTTGAGTAAAGAGCCGAGCATATTTGTTGGAGACTGCTCCTCCCGGGAAGCGAAGTCATAGTAAAAACATGCCACGGCCATATCTCGTTCTATAGCCTGGTCGCATAAATAGTCTACCACCACGGAACTACCATCATGGCTTGTCAGCGATCGTAGCCTTTCTTTCTCGATGGCTGTGTCATACCTAATGTAACTCTTGCCGACCCCCGGATCACCATAACAGAACAAGGCAGGATGATGAGATTCGCCCTCCGCACTACCATTATACCAGCTTCCGAATTCATTTGTTTCCAGCAGCCAGTCCCCCACACCGTCTACCCGCTGGTTGCGGATATCCTGATGTCGTACCTGGGGCTCTAAGGGAGACAACCAGGCTAGGATTCGGGACTCATCATCGGTAGCATTAAAGGTAAAGTTTGACACATTGAAAGAGCCGATGTTGTCAGCAAAAGCGCGAGACATTCTTCACTTTTTCACTGATTGTGATACTATAGAGAGCGGGTTGTTGAAGAGTTCTGGATCGATGAACAAAGTTCTGTTGAGTTTAGGAAAAGCGGGGCTAATTGCCAAACCCTGCGCAACAACTACCGGTACTTGTACATCACGTGAATCCCACCAATGGACCAGGAATTTGTGAAACCATAACTCGAGCGCCCGCAGTTCCAGTCCGCGCTCAAGACCTCGGACGGAACGCTACGTTCGCCCCTGGCGGCCAAAAACCTGGGCCGTTGGCCATCTTACACCGGAAACTGCCTTTTCCCAAGACTTGGAGATTGTCACTATCGGGGTAAGAAATTTCAGGAATCAGAAAGCTGTAGAGATCGCTTGTGCAATTATTTCTCTCTATAGTGGAAGTATAAAGCCTGTAAATTGATAACTTGAGATCTCTTACACCCTCTTATAGTCAGTTTTAAATGTGATTTGTGGTTTTGTATCACGGTGACCTAGAAGAAGTACCGCACCCCCACTTTTCTTCTAGGTTATTAGCATGCTCTCAACCCCCTAAATTTGCTACTAGTTTTCTTTTTCGAAGACTGCGATATACCTGTTTCCAAGTTTGATTTAGCCTGAAGTGGAACCCCCGAGCTGTTGTCGGGGGCGCTGGGAGAATAATCCACTATATTGTACAATACACGATATGGATGGTCCGAGTTGGTCATATGTGTTAGAGAGTAAAAAGTCTTAGGGGTGCCATCAGACTGCGTTAATCGGTTTTATTTTCATATAACCTTCCATTTTGGAGATAGAAAGAGAGTATTGCTTATTTCACATCAAATGAGTCTTTTTATATGATATATAGTCCTTTAGTGGAAGCATGAAAGACATACTTTAAGTCCCTCGCACTACCCTCACCAATCACACACGTCAGACATTAATTGAGTGGACTGGAGGACATATTTTGTCAAACACTAGGTTGAGTTGAGTCTCATAGCCGGCGATTGTAGTATTATTCAAGTTACTCGGAAATTCCTATCGTTAAAGGGGGACAATCTGGGCAGCACTTACTACCTGAATTTATCGTATAACCACCCTCAATCCAACCCCACCATATTAGTTTTCTTCAGTACTTGGGTGCTACTGCTAAGTAATCCAGGCACAATGTCAAACCCCCCAGGGGTAACCGAGGGATAGGCTCATACGGTAAGTAGCCGTGTTGGTACACCCCCCCAACAAGAGCGAGGCATCGTTGACCCCATTCACGGGGGTCAACTTACCCCGAGGCCATAATTCTCGACGTATTATGCCTTCTCCTCAATACAGAAAACGGAGAACCGATACCGGTAGGCTACTACAAGCTGCAATCATATGAAAGGTCCTTTCCTTGTTGCATTTATTTGGTTTCATATCTGTGATTTCATTTCACTGCAACAATCATAGTTTGGGAAATGGAAACTAATTTTTTTATAGGAATACCGTAAATTCTAGTTAAGCCAGACCTGCCATCGCTATGCTCGTGAAGTCAGCCACTAGTTCTCCCAAGGCCTAATTCTGTAGCAAGTACGCTTTTTTTGTACCACGCAGAGGTGGGTGGTTGAGTTTACCTGGTCTGTGGTCAAAATCTGTGTTCAAAACCCCGGCCCCTCTAAGTCCCAAGTCCTCAATTACGAGTACCGTTATTGCACATCTGTAAATAGCCATACTTTAAATTTAGTCGTAAAAGCACAAGTCAGAAAACCCCCGGCTACGGGCTCATGTTGACGGATGGAATCGTGTCAGGTGGCGCACTTCGCCTGTCACCGGTGCATGCCGAAGCGGCATATGTGCCACTCGGTGCCGTTCTGGTCGTCTGAGCGTTACCGAAAAGCAGATGCGCGCCAGCATTAGCTGGACTTAAATTCATGAATGGGATCCCCAGGTGTAGGTAGCTTGGAAGTCGGGTGACAATAGAATAAGTATGAGATGGTATATCACATAGAATATCTATTCGGGTATGATACATTGAAGAAAAACATAAAAAGAGCCACAAAGCGACCCACGACAAACAGCCCACGGCAGCTATACTCGTCATGGAGTTTTTTATACAAGCGAAAGGTTCAATGACCCTGGCACTTCACCGAAGCTGTGGACTCCGGTTACCCAAGGTAAACATTCAACGATAGTGAGGAGCAAGAGAGTAAGGTTGAATATACTGCCGGTGAGATGTACTGGAAGAAGAGGTGTGGAAGAAACAATTTTGTAACTTTTTGGCCACTTCTCCCAGGCCCCGCCCGCCACCTGGGTGTCTAAGACGTTTGGGTTAACTCAAAATAACCTATTTTCCCGCCACCTAGGTCTCGTTGCGCAAACTCTCTATTGAACCTCGGGCTAAGGCGTCTCGACCCCCCCCCTCTTAGATAACATAAGGGGATGAAAATACTGCAAAAACTGACCCTCAGCCTCAGCTTAAGATGGAAAAAAAAAGAGTAGAAAGCGCAGCACATTACCAGCAAAGGCAAGTCCGATGTCCTAGCGCGAGGTTCAATTACTGTTATTCGAGTGGTTATGGTGATCGAGTAGATTTTCTATCATAGCTAACGCAGGTGCGAGAGGAGGGTAACTTAGCCGAAATAAACTACCGTACCGGCACTCTAGAGACTACGTACCGTATGATACCAGGAATTACCACCAGTCTCGGATGAGTCAGCAGCTCTTCTCACCCGATCTAAATATGATACTGTAATAACTCGCCTAAGAGAATGGTGTGCTACGGTACCGTAGTATGTTAAATTATAGTGTGGCAGAACTTGAGCAAACTGAGCTCTGCCAAAAAGCTAAAGAATATATTTTTCTAATTTTTTTTGCTTATTTTCTCCCTTTATCCTTAATTCCCATTGGCTGCTTGGGGGTTGATATTGCACTGACCTCTAGTTGTATTGCGACACCTGAGTAGCTTGGTTTTACCTTAATCTAACCTACTGGCACACGATTCTCCCCGACGAGTTAATACGGTACAGTACCTCCCTGTATCTCCTCCGAAGGAGACGCAAGTTCTCGCCACCATATCATTCTCGGCACCCTATCAAGTAGTCAACCGCACAGTGGGGGAACCTTTCCTGACCCCCCTTTATCGTCCCACTTGGCTAATGAGACTGCCGAGGAGATAAAAGAACCTACTACCGGTATATTGATCGCACAATTTCTCGAGAGGGTTCTAGAGCTTGTTTTCGTTTGCTGGGGCCCAAGCAGTCCAAAGCACACAATCCAGCGTATCGGCGACGACAACCGATATCCCCGGAGAAACGATTGTCCGTGTAATTTCGCTCCCAACACTACTGGTATTGTGCCGTTTCTTTAGGAGCTTACACGCAATATCAGGCATGCAAGCTCACTCCTTACGGAGGTACTGCTCATAACTTTTGTATGTTACACTAGTGGCTCACACAACACCCGCTGCTGGCGTAATATACAAAACTTAGGCGCTGTACCTCCGTATGCCTCAGGTTCCGAAAGCCTAGACAAAAACAAAAGTAAAGGGGAATCAATGAATAACTCAGAGCAGAAAGCCATTCCTAATATGAACCACAATACAGCGGAACCGCACCTATACTAGCATGTGAAAATGGTAGCCATCGAACCTCATATTGGTCCCCCATAATGTATTCTGTCATCCACTCTAGCATCCATGAATAGCAAGGGAGGAGGGGGGGGAAGTGGAGAAAGAGCACACCGATTGCTGCAAGCGCAAACGCAAACCGCCTCGCAAACCCTATCCATGTTCTAAAGATGTCAATTTTGGATGTGCAAAGATTGGGGAGTACAAGTGCCAGGGCGAAAGTTTTCGCAGTTAATTTAGGTTAACCTGCAAAATAATCCCTGTCTTGTACGAAAACATCTGCCCTATTCCTTGCAGAACATCCCAAGGCCAAATTTCGCTCCTAAGTTCCACTTTAACACATTTTCGATCACGATGAATGGTGTCCTATATTCGCAACAGTTCAAGTCGGGTGAGCACCACCTATTTTTCAGCTCTACCAACTTGCCGTCGCTAGTGATTTAGCCCTAGTCTATTGTTTTACTATTTATTTCCTCGCGTTTTCTCTGTTTAAACTCCCTTCAGATCATGGAATCTTACTCGAATCCCCTTTATCCCTTTTTCATTCGTATAATAAGCTCCTGTTGGCCACTTTCTGCATCACAAGCTCAGATACCCCTCCCGAAGTAAATGGTAAACGGCACAGGTGTAAGTTAGAGTAGGCAGAATCATTCGGGGCCTGGGCCTTGGGCAGAAGAGGTAGGAGTCTGTGGTAGTAACTTCACCTGCGGGGTTTGGCTCGTGGTGGCGTTACAAGGGTTGCAGAGTGAATTAGTTCATAACTTCCAGGCGCTGTGGAGAGAGTAGTTAATCGGGAGGGGGAACAGTGGAGTTATATCATACGAAATTTGAATTCTCCCGGGCCTCGGATAATCTGGAGGATATGTTTGGGGGCTACTGAAATTTTGCGAGTGCTGTCCCAGCATAATCGGATTTGAAAATGTGTTGCCCGTAAAGTACCTGATCGTTTTTTCCCATGTCGAGGTAATGCCATTCGTGCCATGGACGTTATCGTACACCGGGGGATAAGTGTTACCATATGCTAGGGGCGGCATTGGGCGGACTCGCAGAAGCATTGTGGCCTTCCACTTAAGAAAGGCCACCAGGCGGTGGGGAAGTCTATCAATTTATGGGCTCCCGTGAATCGCTCGAAAGGGGGTAGAGGAATGGACGGGGTTGGAGACTAACTTAAAATGACGTGTCTTTATTGTCTAAATAGCAGTGTCCATCAAGTGCACTGGGAAAAATATGGCAAGTCCGCATATTGTTTAAATTGAGGGAAACCCTGGAAAGCACCTTAGGTGTAACCGAAAACCCCAAAATTAAACAACAATCATAATATTGTTAACTATTTCGGTAATAAAGTAGCTTGAGATCCCAACTTAGACCCTCTCGTAAGAGGAGAACTTTCCAACCTAATCGGAAATTCTGTCTATCCTATTGAGAATCTATTGCGTGAAATCCAAGCAACAATTAATAAGACAAAGAAATGTAAGGGCAAAAAGGAGATAGTAAAGCACCCCTAACCACTCTATCCCAAACACCCAGAACAGAAACTGAAATGCTCCGCCCGATAGCGCCATTAAATATGCGGAAGGTTTCTGGTGGTTATACACTACACTACATTTACATCGCGAAGACATGACAAATTGCATGTCCTGGAGAGTTCCCACGCTTGTGGAACAAGGGCCAACCGAGAAGGAGAGGGAAGGGCGAAGGAGGTGATGGCTTTCAGACCGTATCGTGTGCTCCAGAGGTCCACGAAAGACAAAGAAGGAGGGATAAAACATGAGTATGGGTACGGCAGGAAGCGGGGATATCGGATATCCGTAGTCAAAGACCTAGAGAGGATATAGAATCCTGTAACTTGGCAACCTCGGAGAGGATTGGGGCTGGGGGTTTCCGGGCTTGGAGGAGATTCACCACGTCCTCATGTCCCGTCTGTTCGGCATGAAAGAATGGTCAGTGGCAGTTTTTGTCTAGTCTGTCGGGGTTGACATTTCCAAGGTCCAAAAGTAGCTTCACCACTGACTCGTGCCCGTTAATTGCAGCCAAGGAAAGGGGTGTATTCCCCTCGTTGTCCGGCCAATCGGGGTTGACATTTCCGAGGTCCAAAAGTAGCTTCACCACTGACTCGTGCCCGTTAATTGCAGCCCAGGAAAGGGGTNCCTCCCGGGAAGCGAAGTCATAGTAAAAACATGCCACGGCCATATCTCGTTCTATAGCCTGGTCGCATAAATAGTCTACCACCACGGAACTACCACCATGACTTGTCAGCTATCGTAGCCTTTCTTTCTCGCTGGCTGTGTCATACCTAATGTAACTCTTTCCGACCCCCGGATCGCCGTAACAGAACAAGGCAGGATGATGAGATTCGCCCTCCGCACTACCATTATACCAGCTTCTGAATTCTTTTGTTTCCAGTAGCCAGTCCCCCACGCCGCCTACCCGCTGGCTGCGGATATCCTGATGTCGTACCTGGGGCTCTAAGGGAGACAACCAGGCTGGAATTCGGGACTCATCATCGGCAGCATTAAAGGTAAAGCTAGCCACATTAAAGGAGCCGATATTGTCGGTAAAAACGCGAGACATTCTTCCTGTTTTCACTGATTGGGATACTGTAGAGAACGGGTTGCTTGAAGAGTTCTGGATCGATGAACAAAGTTCTGTTGAGTTTAGGAAAAGCGGGGTTCGTTGCCAAACCCCGTACTATTACCGTAGGCAAAAGTCCGGCCCCATTTCAAACATGTGTAGACTAAACTAGATTAGGAAATTTGAGTGATATCTGGTGAAATCTTTTTGGTGCCAGCAGAAGTCGAAGAGGAGAAGCGGCTTGTGTGACCGCGCCCGGAATACTCGAGTACCCTTGTACCGGAGTACAGTACAGCAACTGCCGCTACTCGAGTACCGTACCGTAAACTCTCGTTAAATCCACCATCGGGGATCTGGGGCTTGGCACGCTTGTAGGGGGGTGTGCGCAACAGGAGTCATTATACAAGTACCAAGCTACAATGGACTTAGCGGAGTAGGTTAATAAAATTTCGAATACGAGTTAACGAGATCTACTAAGTTCAGCCTGCCCAAGCTATACCTCGTCGAGAAAACACTATTCCTTCACGGGGTGTTTTGTCTCAGATCGACGATGGTTGATTTAACGAGAGTTTACGGTACTCGAGTACTTGTAGATCACGTGAACCCAATCAATGGACCAGGAATTTGTGAAACTTTAACTCGAGCACTTGTGTCATAGTTCCAGTTCTGGTGCAAGACCCCGGAAGAAACGCTATGTCCCCCCGGCAACCAAAAACCTGGGACGTTGGCCATCTTATACCGGAAACCGCCTTTTTCCAAGACTTAGAGATTGTCACTATCGGGGTAAGAAATTTCAAGAATCAGAAAGCTGTAGAGATCGTTTCTGCAATTACTTCTCTCTATTGTGGAAGTATAAAGCCTGTAAATTGATAACGTCAGATCTTTTACACCCTCTTGTAGTCAGTTTTAAATGTGATTTGTGGTTTTGTATCAGGGCGACATACAAAAGTACACCACCCCCAGTTTTCTTTTAGGTTATCGGCAGTCCCTCAACCTCGTAAACTTGCTACTAGTTTTCTTTGTCGAAGACTGCGATATACCTCTTTCCAAGCTTGAAGCGGAACACCCGAGTTGTTGTTGGGGGCGCTGGGAGAATAATCCACTATACTGTACAATACAACGTATGGATGTCCGTGTTGGTCATATATGTTAGAGGAGTAAATATTTTTAAAAATGCCATCATACTGTGTTAATCAGTTTTATTTTCATATAATCTTCCCTTTTGGAGATAAAAAGAGAGTATTGCTTATTTTACATCAAATGAGTCTTTGTATATTATGATATATAGTCCTTTAGCGGAAGCATGAAATACACACTTTAAGTTTCTCACACTACTCTCATCAATTCGGCACATCCACCAATTAAGTGAACCGGAGGACGCATTTCGCCAAATACTAGGTGGAGTGGAGTCTCATAACCGGCAATTGTAGTATTATTCAAGTTGCTCGGAAGTTCCTCACATTAAGGGGTGAATTCCTCAACAGCATCTCGCAATCGGACAATCTGGGCTGTACATTCTACCTGAATTTACCGTACAAAACCCCCCAACCCAACCACATCATATTAGCTTTCTTCAGTACTTGGGTACTACTGCTAAGTAATCCAGGCACAATGTCAAACCCCCTAAGGGGAACCGAGGGATAGGTTCATACGGTAAGTGACCGTGTTGGTATAGTACACCCCCCCAACACACGCGAGACATCGTTGACCCCATTTACCCGGGGTCAACTTACCCCGAGGCCATAATTCTCGACGTATTAGGCCTTCTCCTCAATACAGAAAACACACAACCAATACCGGTAGGCTACTACAAGCTGCAATCATATGAAAGGTCCTCTCCTAGTTGCATTTATTTGGTTTCATATCTGTGATTTCATTTCACTGCAACGACCATAGTTTAGAAAATATCATAGAAACTAATTTTTCTACGGGAATACCGTATATTCTGGTTAAACTAGACCCGCCGCCGCTATGCTCGTGAAGTCAGCCACTAGTTCCCTTAAGGCCTAATTCTGTAGTAAGTACGCTTTTTTTGTACCACACAGAAGTGGCTGTTCTAGTTTACCTGATCTGTGGCCAAGATCTTTGTTCAAAACCCCAGCCACTCTAAGTCCCATATCCTCAATTACGAGTACCGTATAATCTCTTGAAATCCACTATCCCCTGCCTGACGAAACTCTAACTTGGGAAGGAATAGTGGCTGCTGTATGCGGTATAGTGGGATCTGCCGAACCTCGCTAAATGGTGTCAGGCTGTGTTTAACCTCATAAGCTATACTGTACCAGGTTTATCTAATGGCCGGAGATAGTGGATTTCAAGAGATTATACGGTACCGTATCGTTATTGTGCATCTGTAAATCGCCATACTTTAAATTTAGTCATAAAAGCGCGAATCAGCAAACTTCCGCCTACAGGCTCATGTTGGCTGATGGAATCGTGTTAGGTGGTGCACTTCGCCAGTCACAAGTGCATGCCGAAGCAGCAATGCGGAATATGTGCTACCCGGCGCCATTCTAGTTATCGTAACATTACCAAAAAGCAGATGCACGCCTGCATTAGCTGGAACTAAACCCACGAACGGGATTCCCAGGTGTAGGTAGCTTGGCAGTCGGGTGACAGTAGAATCAGTATGAGATGGTATATCACATGGAATATCTATTCGGTTATGATAGATTGAAGAAAAAACATAAAGAGAACCACAAAGCAACCCCCGACGAAAAGCCCACGGCCGCTATGCTCGCCATGAAGTTCTTTGTGCGGGCGAAAAGTTCAATGACCCTGGCACTTCGCCGGGACCGTGGACTCCGGTTACTCAAAGTAAACATTCAACGATAGTGAGTATCAGGAGAGTAAGATTGAATATACTGCCAGTGTGATTTACTGGAAGAGGAGGAGTGGAAGAATCTATTTTGTAACTTTTTGGCTTGGGATTTTTGTATTTGTGGTTGACATGATCTTATGCATTGAGCAAATTATCCGGGTCTGAAAACTGTCATTTTACACTTCTTCCAGGTCTCGCTTGCCACCTGCGGTATCATGGGTCTCGTTGCGAAAATTCTCTATTAAATCTCGGGCTAAGGCGTCTGAAATCCCCCATCTCTCTTAGATAACATAAGGGGATGAAAACACTGCAAAACCTGACCCTCAGCCCCAGCTTAAGATGGAAGCAAAAAGGGTGTGATAGAAAGTGCGGCACCTTACCAGCGAAGGCAAGTCCGACGTCCTAGCGCGAGGTTCAATTACTGCTATGCGCGTGGTTACGGTGATCGAGTAGATTTTCTCGCAAACGCAGGCGCGGGAAGGTAACTTAACCAAAATAAGCTACCGTACCGGCACTTGATAGGGTTGATATAAGAATTACCAGCAACTCTCTGATGAGCTAGCCTTTTTCACCCGATCTAATTACCGTACTGTATCTCCTCTGAAAGAGACGTAAGTTCTCTCCACCCAATCATTCTCGGCACCCTATCAAGTAGTCAACCGCACAATGGGGAACCTTTCCTGACCCTCCTTTATCGTCTCACTAGCCTAATGAGACTGCCGAGGAGATACAAGGACCTACTATCAGTATGTTGATCGCACAACGTCTCGAGAGGGTTCTAGAGCTTGTTTTCGTTTGCTGAGGCCCAAGCAGTCCAAAGCAAGTAATCCAGCGTCTTCGTGACGAAAGCCGATATCTCCGGATAAGCGATTGCCCACGTAATTTCGCTCCCAACACTACTGGTATTGTCCCGTTTCTTTAGGAGCTTACACGCAATATCAAGCATGTAAGCTCATTCCTTACGGAGGTACAGCTCATAAGTTTTGTGTATCACACTAGTGGCTCACACAACACCCACTGCTGGCGTAATATACAAAACTTAGGCGCTGTACCTCCGTATGCCTCATGTTCCGAAAGCCTAGACAAAAACAAAAGTAAAGGGGAATCAATGAATAACTCAGAGCAGAAATCCATTCCTAACATGAACCACAATACAGTAGAACCGCACCTATACTAGCACCTGAAAATGGTACCCGTCAAACCTCATATTGGTCCCCCATAATATATTCGGTCATCCACTCTAGCATCCACTCTAGCAAGGGAGGAGGGGGGGGGCAGTGGAGAAGGAGCACATCGATTGCTGCAAGCGCAAATACAAACGGCCTCGCAAACCCTATCCAAATTCAATTTTGGATGTGCAAAGATTGGGGAGTACATACAGGGCGGAAGTTTTCCCAGAGTTAATTTAGGTTAACCCGCAAAATAATTCCTGTCTTGTACGAAAACATCTGCCCTATTCCTTGCAGAACAACATCCCAAGGCCAAATTTCGTTCCTAAGTTCCACTTTAACACATTTTCAATCACGATGAATGGTGTCCTATATTCGCAACAGTTCAAGTCGGGTGAGCACCACCTATTTTTCAGCTCTATCAACTTGTCGTCGCTAGTAATTTGGCCCTAGTCTATTGTTTTACTATTTATTTCTTCGCTTTTTCTGTTTAAACTCCCTTCGGATCATGGAATCTTACTCGAATCCCCTTTGTCCCTTTTTCCTTTGTATAATAAGCTCGCGTTGGCCGCTTTCTGCATCACAAGCTCAGATACCCCTCCCGAAGTGAATGGTAAACGGCACAGCTGTAAGTTAGAGTAGGCAGAATCATTTGGGGCCTGGACCTTGGGCAGAAGAGGTAGGAGTCTGTGGTAGTAACTTCATCCTTGTTCACTTCAGACCGGGCAGGGGTGAGAGGCGGTGGCACAGGCAAGGACACGGCGGAATCACCCTGGCCCCCCTGTGAACTGCCATATATCTCCTTTGTCTCCAGAAATGCCCCCCCGACTCCCTCGCAAAATCCCGTGACAACAAAGGAAGGATATATCTGGAAACCCATCCCGGCCAACCACGATGACTCTAGAACGATCCGGTACAGTCCCGGGCAATACGCAATGAACTAATTACTCCGATGACTGGCCCCGGCATACTAGTTTCGTTTGTCAACTCTAAATACCCCAACCCCGTGTTCATGGTAGCTGCGGACATGCCATCTACCAAGCTCTCGGGGGAGTGTCTATAATGTCCAAAGCTCACGCCACAGGGGGCGCCTGCCAATCGGCGGATTTTTAGGACGCGGGAAAGCTTTCTAAAAGCTTTCCTTCCCCCGTTACAAACAAAAATACGCAATGGGGTTATAAAACACAATTGCTCTGTCATCGATATTTCTTACGAGACTTTGGTCATGTATCCCGTCTCCCAAAATACGGGTATCCCTTGGCTTGATGCCGAATTTGCTTCCCTGCCATGGGTTCATTGGGTGTGCAGGGTTTGGCTCGTGGTGGCGTTATAAGGGTTTCAGAGTGAATTAGTTCATAACTTCCAGGCGCTGTGGAGAGAGTAGTTAATAGGGAGGGCGAACAGTTGAGTTATATCATACGAAATTTGAATTCTCCCAGGCCTCGGACAATCTGGAAGGATATGTTTGGGGGCTACTGAAGTTTTGTGAGTGTTGTCCCGGCATAATCGGATTTAAAAATGCGTTGCCCGTAAAGTACCTGATCCTTTTTTCCCATGTCGAGGTAATGCTATTCGTGCCATGGACGTTATGGTACACTGGGGGATAAGTCTTGATCTTTGGGTGATGGAAGCGAAGACAATTTAATTGACTATGGAGACGAGATAAAGGAGCGCAGATGTGAACGTATAAAGACTGATAGTGGTGATAACCAAACAATAAGGAAAAAGATCCAGCTTTTATCCTGTGATACGTGTACAATGGAAAAAACATAACTACAACTACCCTTCCTCCACTTGATACAGGCTACTAGTAGGCGGTCACAGAAACGTAACAGATGTTGCTGGTGAGACGCAATGAGACAGAGAAATATGAACTATAGAAGTAAAACAAACATGAATCAATAGATTGTGCTATTTGTTCCAACAATAAGTGTTACCGTAGGCTAGTGGTGGCATTGGGCGGACCCGCAGAAGCACCGTGGCCTGCCACTTAAGAAAGGCCACCATGGCAGTGAGGAAGTCTATCAATTTATGGGCACCCGTGAATCACTCGAAAGGGGGCAGAGGAATAGCTGGAGTTGGAGGCTAACTTAAACTGCCGTGTCTTTATTGTTTAAATAGTGGTGTCTATCAAGTGCACTTGGAAAAATAATATTATGTAACATTTTTTTGTCAAGTCCGCATATTATTTAGATTGAGGGAAACCCTGGAAAGCACCTTAGGTGTAACCGAAAACCCCAAAATTAAACAACAATCATAATAATATTACTATGTTAACTATTTCGGTGATAAAGTAGCTCGAGATCCCAACTTAGACCCTCTCGTAAGAGAAAAACTTTGCAACCTAATCGGAAATTCTGTCTATCCTATTCTCAATAACAAAAGAAGCGAGACGGTAGTATTTAATTAGCTTCCTTCCAAGGGAAGAAATGATTTATATGACATATAAAGTGAAAATGAGAATCTATTGTGTGAAATCCAAGCAACAATTAATAAGACAAAAAAATGTAATGGCAAAAAGAAAATAGGAAAGTACCCCTAACCACTCTATCCCAAACACCCAGAACAGAAACTGAAATGCTCCGCCGGATGGCGCCATTAAATATGCGGAAGGTTTCTGGTGGTTATACACTACACTACATTGCGAAGACATGACAAATTGCATGTCCTGGAGAGTTCCCACGATTGTGGAACAAGGGCCAACCCAGAAGGAGAGGGAAAGGCGAAGGAAGTGATGGCTTTCAGACCGTGTCGTGTGCTCCAGAGGTTCACGAAAGACAAAGAAGGAGAGATAAAACATGAGTATGGGTACGGCATGGGGTGGGGATATCGGATAGCCGCGGTCAAAGACCTAGAGAGGATATAGAATCCTGTAACTTGGCAACCTCGGAGAGGATTGGGGCTGGGGGTTGCCGGGCTGGCAGGAGATTCACCACGTCCTCATGTCCCGTCTGAGAGGCATGAAAGAATGATCTGTGACAGTTTTTGTCTAGTCTATTGGGGTTGACATTTCCGAGGTCCAAAAGTAGCTTCACCACTGACTCGTGCCCTTTAATTGCAGCCCAGGAAAGGGGTGTATTCCCCTCGTTGTCAGGCCCATCGGGGTTGACATCTTTCCCGTCCAAAAGTAGCTTCACCACTGATTCGTGCCCTTTCATTGCAGCCCAGGAAAGGGGTGTATTCCCCTCGTTGTCCGGTCCATCGGGGTTGACATCTTTGTGGCCCAAAAGTAGCTTCACCACTGACTCGTTCCCTTTAATTGCAGCCCAGGAAAGGGGTGTCCTGCCTTTATTGTCTCGTTTCCGGGGGTCCACGCCTTTCTGTCCTAGTAGTACCCTGACAGCCTCCTCATGCCCACCCCTCACGGCCCATTCGAGTGCCGTCACACCCGCAGAATCTCCCCGGTTGGTGTCACAGTCATTGGTTGCTAACAAGCTAGTCATGGCTTCCACGATCCCGAAGAAAGATGCACAGTGTAGTCCGCTGAACATTGGAGGAGTGTTCGCTCCGGTGATTTCGCTGAGATCCAATATTTGCTCTAAAAGTAATTTAGCGGCTAAATGGTTCTCGTGCTAGTACAAGAGCTTCATTGCAAGCAATTTCGTGTGATCTGAAAGTTCTCGATTCGCGTGGGTGCCCCAATATCGCGAACAATATTTGAGGAAGGGCATTCCGGAGAGGTCCGCTTGTGGTATTGACGAAAGGGCCTTGGCCTGGTCTGAATTTAGATAGGTCAAGCAGGTTTCTGCCATTGCCGAATGGGCTTGGATGGATATGTTAGGGTGGGTGGAAAGGAACTCGCGGAGTGTGTGGTGGATCAACCGGACTGTCAAGGCTTCTTTATCCACAGTGACTAATCCTTGACAGTAGGCAAGAAGTGTCTCCGTAGCAAGGACATTGTCGCTATGGAACTCTGTAGATCCGATCTCTACAGCGAGTGCATGACCTAGTTCATCTACCTGTAATGGCCGCTCCGAATGGTATATCCACATCAAGGCCGTCATGGCAAGTTTTGATTTCTCCTCGCCTTGAGCTCTTATTCGTTCTAGTGTTGCCTCGTATGCATCTCCCAACCCTAACCTATCACCCATCGCATTGAGCCTCTTTCGCCTCCGGTAGATTGTGGGCTCTCTTAGGATTGCCTCAATCCTGAGCGCAACTAGTAGAAATCTGCATTGCCATCTATCAGCATGACTCACAAGGGTTCCCTGGATCTCCAGCCACCACATACGTTTCCGAAACCTCTCCGCGAATGCTCTCCATGATATCATTCTCCAACCTGCTATCCATCACCCCGGGAGTTGCGTCTTTCCTCAGTCTCCCGCGCAGATATGTGAATTTGTCATCGTCCCTGACCCTTATCGATACACTTGCT
The DNA here is from genome assembly GCA_014065205.1 of Tuber brumale. Taxonomy (NCBI): domain Eukaryota; kingdom Fungi; phylum Ascomycota; class Pezizomycetes; order Pezizales; family Tuberaceae; genus Tuber; species Tuber brumale. The sequence continues at coordinate 191,270 of JACCEG010000192.1, forward strand.
GCTCTCCCACCCAGCTCCCTCTCAACTGCTCCCCGGATGTGTGACCTTCCAGTCATGAACATCCGAGTGTTTGGTGAACTCTTTAGAATTTCTCCCAATGCATCAAGGACTTCGCGTTGGTGTTTTAGAACACATTCATCCAGAGCGTCAACACATATGAATATGGGTTGTGAAGATGAGACATCCGGGAACATGTTTACAATGTCAGAGGGTTGTAGTCCTCGCCCACCAATAACCTTCTTCTGGCCCTTAAACTTCCGCTTTATTTCTGGCGGAATTGATTCTAACCCACTCAGAAGCTGCTTGAGCAAAGAGCCGAGCATATTTATTGGAGACTGCTCCTCCCGGGAAGCGAAGTCATAGTAGAAACACGCCACGGCCATATCTCGTTCTATGGCCTGGTCGCATAAATAGTCTACCACCATGGAACTACAATCATGAGTTGTCAGCGATCATGGCCTTTCTTTCTCGCTGTTTGTGTCATACCTAATGTAGCTCTTGCCGACCCCCGGATCACCATAACAGAACAAGGCAGGATGATGAGATTCCCCCTCCGCACTACCATCATACCAGCTTCCGAATTCATTTGTTTCCAGTAGCCAGTCCCCCACACCGCCTACCCGCTGGTTGCAGATATCCTGATGTCGTACCTGGGCTCTAAGGGAGACAACCAGGCTAGGATTCGAGACTCATCATCGGCAGCATTAAAGGTAAAGTTTGACACATTGAAAGAGCCGATGTTGTCGGCAAAAGCGCGAGACATTCTTCACTTTTTCACTGATTGTGATACTATAGAGAGCGGGTTGTTGAAGAGTTCTGGATCGAGAACAAAGTTCTGTTGAGTTTAGGGAATGCGGGGTTCATTGCCAAACCCTGTACAGCAACTACCGGTTGTACATCACGTGAACCCAATCAATGGACCAGGAACTTGTGAAACCATAGTTTAACTCGAGCGCTCGCAGTTGCAGTCCTCGTGCAAGGCCCCGGACTGAACGCTACGTTTTCCCCCGGTGACCAAAAACCTGGGCCGCTGGCCATCTTACACCGGAAACTACCTTTTTCCAAGACTTAGAGATTGTCATTATCGGGGTAAGAAATTTTAGGAATCAGAAAGCTGTAGAGATCGTTTCTGCCATTATTTCTTTCTAGTGGAAGTATAAAGCCTGTAAATTGATAACGTGAGATCTTTTACACCCTCTCGTAGTCCGTTTTAAATGTGATTTGTAACCTTGTATCAGGGTGACATACAAAAGTACAGCACCCCCACTTTTCTTCTAGGTCATCGGCAGTCTCTCAACTTCGTAAACTTGCTACTAGTTTTCTTTTTCGAAGACTGCGATATACCGTTTCCAAGTTTGATTTGGCCTGAAGTGGAACCCCCGAGTTATTTCTAGGGGCGCTGGGAGAATAATCCAGTTTACTGTACAATCCACGATATGGATGGTCCGAGTTGATCATATGTGTTGGAGAGTAAAGATTTTTTAAAATGCCATCATACTGGGTTAATCAGTTTTATTTTCATATAATATTCCGTTTTGGAGATAGAGAGTGTGTATTGCTTATTTCACATCAAATGAGTCTTTGTAGATGATATATAGTCCTTTACCGGAAGCATGAAAAACATACTTTATGTCCCTGGCACTACCCTCACTAATTCAACACGTCTGTTAATGAAGTGGACTGGAGGACGTATTTTGTCAGACACTTGGTTGAGTCGAGTCTCATAACCGGCAATTGTAGTATTATTCAAGTTACTGGGAAATTCCTCCCGTTAAGGGGTGAATTCCTCAACAGCATCTCAAAATCGTACTACCTGCATTTACCGTATGATAGCCCTCAATCCAACCCCATCATATTAGCTTTCTTCATTACTTGGGTACTACCGCTAAGTAATCCAGGCACAATGTCAAACCCCCCAGGAGTAACCGAGGGATAGGCTAATACCGTAAGTAACCGAATTGGTACACCCCCCTAACACGAGCGAGGCATCACCATTTATCGGGGGTCAACTTACCTCGAGGCCATAATTCTCGAAGTATTAGGCCTTCCCCTCGATACAGAAAACGGAGAACCGATACCGGTAAGCTACTACTAGCCGCAATCATATGGGGGGTTCTTTCCTGGCTTTGTTTATTTGGTTTCATATCTGTGATTTCATTTCACTGCAACGATGATAGTTTAGAAAATATCATAGAAACTAATTTTTCTACGGGAATACTGTGAATTCTGGTTAAGCCAGACCCGCCGCCACTATCCTCATGAAGGGAGCCACTAATTATCTTAAGGCCTAATTTTGTAGCAAGTACGCTTTTTTTGTACGCGGGAGTGGGTGGTCAAGTTTACCTAGTCTGTGGTCAAGATTTTTGTTCAAAACCCCTGCCCCTCTAAGTGCCATATTCTCAATTACGAGTACCGCTACTGCGCATCTGTAAATTGCCATAGTCATAAAAGCATGAGTCAGTAAACCCCCGCCTACGAGCTCATGTTGGTGGATGGAATCGTGTCAGGTTGCGCACTTCGCCAGTCACTAGTGCATGCCGTAGGGGCATATGTGCCACCCGGCCCCATTCTAGTCATCGAAACATTACCAAAAAGCAGGTGCACGCCAACATTAGCCGGAACTAAACCCATGAACGGGGTTCCCAGGTGCAGGTAGCTTGGCAATCGGGTGACAGTAGAATCAGTATGAGATGGTATATCGCATAGAATACCTATTCGGCTATGATACATTGAAGAGAAAACATAAAGAGGACTACGAAGCAACCTCCGAAAACTGAGGTTAACAGCCCACGGCCGCTATGCCCGCCATGAAGTTCTTTATAAAAGCGAAAGGTTCAATGACCCCGGCACTTCACCGAAACTGTGGACTCCGGTTAACCAAGGTAAAAAATTCAATGATAGTAAGTATCAGGAGAGCAAGATTGAATATACTGCCGGTGTGATTTACCGGAAGAGGAGGAGCTGGAAGAACCTATTCCGGAACCCCCTGGCTCGGGATATTTGTATTTGTGGTTGACATGATCTTATGCATCGAGCAAATTCTCCAGGTCTGAAAACTGGCATTTTACACTTCTTCCAGGTCTCGCTTGCCACCTGGGTGTCCGAGACGTTTAGGTTAACTCTAGGTTAACTCAAAATAACCTATTTTCCCGCCACCTAGGTCTCGTTACGCAAAATTTCTACTGAACCTCGTGCTAAGGCGTCTAAAATCCCCCCTCTCTCTTAGATAACATAAGGGGATGAAAGCACTGCAAAACCTGACCCTCAACCCCAGCTTAAGATGGAAACAAGAAGGGTATGATAGAAAGTGCGGCACCTTACCAGCGAAGGCAAGTCCGATGTCCTGACGCGAGGATCAATTACTGCTATGCGTGTGGTTACGGTGATCTAGTAGATTTTCTCGCAAACGCAGGCGCGGGAAGGTAACTTAACCAAAATAAACTACCGTACCGGCACTTGATAGGGTATGATACAAGAATTACCACCAACTCTCGGATGAGCTAGCCCTTTCCCGATCTAAGTACCGTACTGTATCTTCTCCGAAGGAGACGTAAGTTCTCGCCACCCTATCATTCTCGGCACCCTACCGAGTAGTCAACCGCACAATGGGGGAACCTTTCCTGACCCTCGTTCATCGTCTCGCTTGGCTAATGAGACTGCCGAGGAGATACAAGAACCTACTACCGGTATATTGATCGCACAATTTCTCGAGAAGGTTCTAGAGCTCGTTTTCGTTTGCTGGGGCCCAAGGAGTCCAAAGCACGCAATCCAGCGCCTCCGTGACGACAGCCGATACCCCCGGAAAAACAATTGTCCGTGTAATTTCACTCCCTACACTACTGGTATTGTGCCGTTTCTTTACTCGTGGGAGCTTACACACAATATCGGGCATGCAAGCTCACTCCTTACGGAGGTACTGCTCATAACTTTTGTATGTTACACTAGTGGCTCACACAGCACCTGCAGCTGGCGTAATATACAAAACTTAGGCACTGTTCCCCTGTATGCCTGGGATTCCGAAAGCCTAGACAAAAGCAAAAGTAAAGGGGAATTAACGAATAACTCAGAGCAGAAAGCCATTCCTAATATGTCATAAACACCAAAGGTTTCCGGAGCTGGGTTCACCACCTCGCCGTCACCGGATATCACTCGTGCCGTGTGGAACGCCAAGACTGGGGAGAGTTCAAAGGCAGGGTAATGGAAATTTTCACTCTTCGTCCTCTCTCTCTAAAGGAACACTCTCTTGCTCGTCAACTTCTTTCTTTCTTGCTCAAAAACCCAACTAACATCAACGGAAAAAACAGGAGTATAAATAATCGCCAAAAGAAATCTCCCCGCTCGATCCACCACCCTCCACACCCATCCATCGCCTTCCTAAATCCTCCATGCAAGTCCCCATTCCTTATGCCCGTTCCCCAGCTAACAAAAGAAATACAGGACCCACAAAGACTTCAGCTGCCGAGCAGCATCTCATTAACCCTTAGGTCCCCATCGTTCCTGTTCCTGTTCCCGCTGCCAGAAACGCGCCCGCCTCTGGCATATCCCCCGCCAAAGAAGACCACGACCGGGAACGACCATGGCCGGGAACGACAGCAACTGACTGACCGACCGACCGACTGGTCGCAAACGACGAACAAAGCAACGGATGGACGGCCGATAATGGTGGGAAGGTAGTGCAAGCATGCCGAGCATGTTCTATACATGCCAGACAGGTTCTGGGCATGTTGGGTTAGTTGTGAGCATCCCGAGCAGCATCTCTGGCTTTCCATGGTTTCCAACAATATGGACCACAATCCAGCGGAACTGCTCCTATACTAGCACCTAAAGATAGTAGTCTTCGAACCCCATATTGGTCCACCATAGTATATTCGGTCATCCACTCTAGCATCCCTGAATAGCGGGGGAGCGGGGGAGAAGGAGCACCATCTATTGCTGCAAGTGCAAAAACAAACCGCCTCGCAAACCTTATCCAAGTTCTAAAGATGCCGATTTTGGATGTGCAAAGATTGTGGAGTACATACAGGGCGGAAGTTTTCCGAAAACCCCAAAATCTAACAATCATAATTATCTTAACTATTTCGGCAATAAAGTAACTTGAGATCCCAACGTAGACCCTCTCATGAGAGGAAAACTTTCCAACCTAATCGGAAATTCTGTCTATTCTCAATAACAAAAGAATCGAGACAGTAGTATTTAATTAGCTTCCTTCCGAGGCAAGAAATGATCTAAAAGATATATAAAGTAAAAATGAGAATCTATAATGTAAAGTCCAAGCAACAATTAATGAGACAAAAACAATGTGAGGGCAAAAATAAAATAGGAAAGTACCCCTGACCACTATTCCAAACACCCAGAACAGAAACCAAAATGCTTCGCGCGATGGCGTCATTAAATATACGGGAGGTTTCTGGTGGTTATACACCACACTACATTGCGAAGACATGACAAATTGGATATCCGGGAGGGTTCCCAAGCTCGAGAGCAAGGACCAACCAAGAAGGAAAGGGAAAGTTGAAGGAAGTGATGACTTTCAGACCGTATCGTGAGCACCAGAGGTTCGTGAAGGACGAAGAGAGGATGAAAACACGAGCATGGGTACGGGGCGAAGTGGGGATATGAGATAGCCGCAGTCAAAGACCGAGAGAGGATATAGAATGCTCTAACCCAGCAAGCTAGGAGCGGATTGGGGCTGGGGGTTTCCGGGCTTGTAGGAGATTCACCACCCCTTCATTTCCCTTCCAAGACGCATGAAAGAGTGGTATGTGACCATTTTTGTCTAGTCTATTGGGGTTGACATCTTGCCGCGCCAGTAGTAGGTTCACTATTGGTTCACACCCATTGCTAGCAGCCCACGAGAGGGGTGTCCTGCCCTCGTCGTCTGGCCCATCGGGGTTGACATCTTTCCGGTCCAAAAGTAGCTTCACCACTGACTCGTGCCCGCAAATTGCAGCTAAGGAAAGGGGTGTATTGCCCGCGGTGTCCGACCCGTCGGGGATACAATCTTTGCGGTCCAAAAGTAGCTTCACCACTAACTCGTGCCCTGCAATTGCAGCCCAGGAAAGCGGTGTCCTGCCCTGGTCGTCCAGCCCATCGGGGTTGACACCTTTCCGGTCCAAGAGTAGCTTCAACATTGATTCGTGTCCTCCAATGGCAGCCCATAAAAGGGGTGTCTTGCCCTCGTTGTCGGGCCAATCGGGGTTGACAGCTTCCCGGCCCAAAAGCAGCTTTACCACTGACTCGTGCGCCTTAAATGCAGCCCAGGAAAGGGGTGTCCTACCATCATTGTCCGGCCCATCGGGGTTAGCATCTTTCCAGTCCAAAAGTAGCTTCACCACTGACTCGTGCCCTTTAATTGCGGCCCAGGAAAGGGGTGTATTGCCCTCATTGTCCCGCCCATCGGGGTTGACACCTTTCCGGCCCGAAAGTAGCTTCACCACTGACTCGTGCCCTCCAATTGCAGCCCAGGAAAGGGGTGTCCTGCCCTCGTTGTCCGGCCTGTCGGGGTTGACATCTTGCCGATCCAAAAGCTGTTTAACCACTGACTTGTACCCTCCAATTGAAGCCCAAGAGAGTGGTGTGATACCCTCATTGTCTGGCCCATCGGGGTTGACATCTTTCCGGTCCAGAAGTAGCATCACCACTGACTCGTGCCCTTCAATTATAGCCCAGGAAAGGGGCGTCCTGCCCTTGTTGTCCGGCCCATCGGGGTTCACAATTTGCCAATCCAAAAGCTGCTTAACCACTGACTTGTACCCTCCAATTGCAGCCCAGGAGAGGGGTGTGATACCCTCATTGTCTGGCCCATTGGGGTTGACATCTTCCTGGCCCAAAAGTAACTTCACCACTGACTCGTGCCCTTTCATTGCAGCCCAGGAAAGGGGTGTATTGCCCTCGTTGTCCCGCCCATCGGGGTTGACATCTTTCCGGTCCAAAAGTAGTTTCACCACTGACTCGTGCCCTTTCATTGCAGCCAAGGAAAGGGGTGTACCGCCCTCGTTATCTCGCCCATCGGGGTTGACATCTTTCCGGTCCAAAAGTAGCTTCACCACTGACTCGTGCCCTTTCACCGCAGCCCAGGAAAGTGGTGTCCTACCTTTATTGTCTGGCTTCTGGGGATCCACGCCTTTCTGTCCTAGTAGTACCCTGACGGCCTCCTCATGTCCAGCCCTCACGGCCCATTCGAGTGCCGTTACACCCACGCAATCTCCCCGGTTGATGTCACAGTCATTGGTTGCTAACAAGCCAGTCATAGCTTCCACAATCCCAAAGAAAGATGCACAGTGTAGTCCGCTGAACATTGGAGGAGTGTTGGCTCCGGTGATTTCATCGGGATCCAATATTTGCTCTAAAAGTAATTTAGCGGCTACGTGGTTCTCGTGCTGGTCCAGGAGCTTCATTATTGCGAGCAATGTTGTGTTATCTGAAAGTTCTCGATTCGCGTGGGTGCGCCAATATCGAGAACAATATTTGAGGAAGGGCATTCCGGAGAGGTCCGCTTGTGGTATTGACGAAAGGGCTTTGGCCTGGTCAGAATTTAGATAGGTTAAGCAGGTTTCCGCCATTGCCGAGTGGGCTCGGGTGGATATGTTGGGGTGGGTGGAAAGGAACTCGCGGAGTGTGTGGTGGATCAACCGGACTGTCAAGGCTTCCTTGTCCACAGTTACTAATCCTTGACAGTAGGCAACAAGTGTCTCCGTAGCAAGGACATTGTCGCTATGGAACTCTGTAGATCCGATCTCTACTGCGAGTGCATGACCTAGTTCATCTACCTGTAATGGCCGATCCGAATGGAATATCCACATCAAGGCCGTCATGGCAAGTTTTGATTTCTCCTCGCCTTGAGCTCGGATTCGTTCCAGTGTCGCCTCGTATGCATCTCCCAACCCTAACCTATCACCCATCGCATTGAGCCTCTTTCGCCTCCGGTAAATTGTGGACTCTCTGAGGATCGCCTCGATCTTGAGCGCAACTAGTAGAAATCTGCATTTCCATCTATCAGCATGACTCACAAGGGTTCCCTAGATCTCCGGCCACCACATATGTTTCTGAAACCTCTCCGCGAATGTTTTCCACGATATCATTCTCCAACCTGCTATCCATCACCTCGGGAGTTGCGTCTTTCCTCAGTCTCCCGCGCAGATATGTGATTTTGTCGCCGTCCCTGGCCATTATCGATACGCTTGCTAATCTCCCACCCAGCTCCCTCTCAACTGCTCCCCGGATGTGTGACCTTCCAGTCATGAACATCCGAGTGTTTGGCGAACTCTTTAGAATTTCTCCCAATGCATCAAGGACTTCGCGTTGGTGCTTTAGAACACATTCGTCGAGAGCGTCAACACATATGAATATGCGTTGTGAGGATGAGACATCCGGGAACATGTTTACAATGTCAGAGAGTTGTAGTCCTCGCCCACCAATAACCTTCTTCTGGCCCTTAAACTTCCGCTTTATCTCTGGCGGAATTGCTTCTAATCCGCTCAGAAGCTGTTTGAGCAAAGAGCCGAGCATATTTGTTGGAGACTGCTCCTCTCGGGAAGCGAAGTCATAGTAGAAACATGCCACGGCCATATCTCGTTCTATAGCCTGGTCGCATAAATAGTCTACGACCATGGAACTACCATCATGACTTGTCAGTGATCGTAGCCTTTCTTTCTCGCTAGTTGTATCATACCTAATGTAACTCTTGCCGACCCCCGGATTGCCATAACAGAACAAGGCGGCATGATCAGATTCGCCCTCTGCACTACCATTATACCAGCTTCTGAACTCCTCTGTCCCTAGTAACTAGCCCCCCACACCATCGACCCGCTGATTGCGGATATCCTGATGCCTCACATGGGGCTCTAAGGGAGACAGCCAAGCTAGGATTCGAGACTCATCATCGGCAGCATTAAAGGTAATGTTAGACACATTAAACACATTAGACACATTGAAAGAGTTGATATTGTTGAAATTTTGAGACATTCTTCGGTTTTTTACTGGGATACTGTAGAGAACAGGGTGAAGAGTTCCAGATCGATGAACAAACTTCCACTAAGTCTAAGAAAAGCGGGGCTCGATGCTCAGCCCCCTGACTCCAGTATGGGAGCCTAATCAACAGATGCGGAATTTGTGAAACCCTAACTCGAGCACTCGTACTTGTGGCCCCACAATCTGGAGCGCAACCCTTGAAAGAACGCTGAATTCATACCCCGCCCTAGGCGACCATGGACGGCACAGCAGGGCGGCCAGAATCTCGGGTCGTTGTTTATTCTGCACTAGAAACATCCATTTGCAGAGACTCACCGCTCAACACTATCGGGGTAGTAAATTTCAGGAAGGACCATGAGAACAGCTATCTCTCTAAAGCCTTTACAGTAAATTGAAAACTTGAGATGTTTTATGCTCCAGTGTAGTCAGCTCTAAAAGTCACTTGAGACCCCGTATTGGGATGACATACAAAAGTAGACGATAACTACTTTTTGTCCTACGTTATCAGCAGCCTCTCGACTTCGCAAACCTGCTATTTAGTTTTTTTTGCCGAAGGCTACCATCTACTCATCCCCGGTTTGATCTGGAACCCCCCCAAGTTCGTTGGGGGTGAAAAATGGTTTGTGAAGAGACTTCAGTTTTGGCGTAAAACGGTTGTTGGAATACGATGGAGAGGTGGAGGGTTTAGTTCTGCTGGACAGCCTGAGTATTACTTTTTTTTTTTTTTACTAGTGCAGGTACAGATGTGGGAAGGAAGTCATAAGTTAACCGACCTGTTCGTAGGTCCTCCTTATTCTTGGTTATTTATGGCTTTTGTAACTGCTATCGCTTGACTACCAGTTAATTCTATCTGCTATCTCCTCTCTTACGACATTGCCAGGAGACAAAGACCGGTTTCCCGCACCCAAGCGATCACGGGGTAACTCTACCTAGTATTCGGCTTTACTCAATATATATAGTCATGCCGTGCGAGGGCTCTCCTTACTGCTTTGGTTTTCTTCTCACAGATGCTGCGTATTTAGCTAGCTATATACTCGAGTACCGGGCGGGCGCTGCCGCGATATATAAGTTAGACGGCATTCACTAATATATGATCACCGCTAATCCCTTGGCAACAGCAGGTGGGTAGCGCAAGGAATAATGCTAAGGCATTGAAGTAAGGGCAATTGGTGGTGGTGTTGGGTAATAGGGAATATATATTCAGTGATCGGAAATATAATAATAGTTAGTCAAACCGCCGGAGATTAGGATGGTGGATGTCGGAACAGAAGGTCATGATAACCTTTGGGAACAATTGGAAATGACAGGGAGCCTTCAGAGTATTTGCGCAGATTTGTTTGATTGGAATTCTTCACTGCTCGCGAAAGGAGAAATTATTTCCATATGTAAAGTGATTCCCGCACTAACTTTCAAAGAAGCCGCCGGTCAATAAACATTTCTTCCTCCCAATAAGCTTGGAACCCTCCAACCCATTGACCATACATTTACCCACACGCGAGAAGCTACACTCCCACCCGGGCAAACGTGCACTGACGCCCCCCTCCAGTTGCATCCTGGCTATATTGTCATTTTTCTGGAGAGCCGCTACGTTCAATGCGGTGCCGTGTTGTTCGGGTTGGGTGTCGGCGTCTCCTCCCTCCAACTGTTGCTCAACCACCGCCCCCTGCCGAAGTCCAGTTGCTGTCTTTGACCCCGTAAAGCCGCTGGGGAATCTACCATACTGGCTGCTGTTTCCCCAGTGCACCCTAAGTCATGCGAGAATTCCGTTAGATCCACCACTGCAAATTAGTCGTGTGGACTGGAATAACTCTAATCCTGCGATTACTAGAAGCAGCCTGCCCAACGGCTAGCTGCATAACCGAGGAGGGCATGTCTCTGCACAAAATTGTGACCATCTCTCTTCTAGTGCTTCTCGCAGCAGCCGTCACCAATGGGTCGTTTCCGAAGTCTTTTGCAAACAGAAAAGAGATACAAATATCAGCCAGTATCGATATAATACATGGAGCATGGGGTATACTACCCCTTATTTTGACCAAGCAACACTACTTTGATCAAGAACTCCGTAGCTGTTTGGTGAACGAGGAAGAGTTTGGAATTAATAATCCGGATGGGGGAACTAGATAGGTTTCCAGTTATCTTTTCGGACCCCGAGAGAAGATCGCGGAAGTCCTTGATCATCCTATCCCGCCTAATCTCGAGTGAAGGACTCATTTCACGGAGTGTGAGAAGTCTTGCAGCTACTAGAACCGCATCTAGGGTTCGTTGAGTTCTATCGCGGTGGTCTGTTATTAGGAATCTTGGTATAACAGGTTATAGAGGAGCATTATTAGTAAACTCCTCCTGCGAGGTATCCTTCAAAATCTCGAAAACTGGGGGTAAAAGAAGTCTCTAGTCGCAGGGCGAGCTAAGGAGATTGGAGAAGTATTTGAGTCCGGACTCCGGTAGGCTAGCTCGAACCCCCGAACCCCCACCCCCTATAATTTAGCCCACTACATAGCTAGCGTCAATGTAATAGCGTTGGCTTCGCCCACCACTTTCGGCTAGATCGTAGTTGCCCATAAGCCAAGTTCTCTCTTGGTTCGGTGATAGTTGACTCATGATAGCAATGGATCCCAGAGTTACATCGGGAGATAGTGTTCTCGGGAGATGGGTTAGCCGACAGAAAAGCGGGGCTCGACCTGCAGTTGAGCCGCAGACTTGTTGGGTAAAGCGGTAGCACAATATTAAGAGCCGCCAAATTAAAGAACGGCTGCCAAGCGCTAAGAGCCGCAACAGGTTCAGGTGTTTCCAAGCGGCTGAACTCTCATTGTTACTGCTGCAGATCGCCGCCAAGACCCTGCCCATCGCTAAAATTTCGTCCCAAAAGCTCCATTTCCCACAGCGAAAGTGCGCGAAACCCCAGGAACAACCAAACTGACTCCAGGGCATCTTTCGCGAAAGCACTATTCGCGAAAGCACTATTCGCGGTCTACCTCTTGCCTTCCCCTCTTTGCTCAAAGAATGGAGATATTCTTGTTCCTTGGCTCGGTAGCAAACAAAAAAGTCGGAAACCCAACCTGCGTGAATAACTTACTCGAGTACCGAAAAAACAAGAGATCACACGACCTAAGCCCCGCTCGGACGTGACAAGATTCCCCACGCTCATCCTACTCACCTCATTTCATCTCCATCTCAGGGCGCCCCATTGGCTACCTTCTCAAGACGCGGTTCATCTTGAGCGAGTCGAGCCCTGCGTTGCGAAACCTACTCGAGTAGAGCCCGGTCCTATTTTCCAAGACTCAGAGAGATTACTCAGAAAGCTGCTGCTCCGCTGGCAGGATCGCATTGCTAGATACCGTATCGTGGGTTGCCGCTAGTGTTGGGGGTCTAACGGGGTTCGCGAAGGTATGTGCGCATCGTTCTTCAAGTCGCTAGTGATTGCGATGCTGGAAAAACAGCTGCGCGTTCTCAGTCTTTGGAGACTATATAGGCATCAGGTGTCCCGCCCTCGGGATGAGAGAAAATGAGGAGCATGGGGGAGGGGAAGCAAGCAAGCAAGACATGGGCTTTTGTTCGCTTCAGTGTTGAGACTTTCTATGGAGGGAAGTCAAGAAAAAAATATGAAAAAAACCAAAAAATATTGTCCGTGGTGGGCCCGATGTACTAATAGCAGCATTGATCAGTCGCGTTTGTCCTTGGACCGAAATAGGCAGCTCAAGAAGCGGATCCCATAGTTCCTGATCCACCCAGCTGCTTGCGGCGAAGATGTGAGGGAATATATAATACCGACTCCAGGTTTTCGCTTGCTATTGTTTCCGCCGATCACGAGCCTCAGGAACCGTCCTGAGATGTTGGGCCCCGAACAACTTTCGCACACCATCAAACCTGAGAGTAGTAGTCCCATATGAAGCATGCACATACCCAAAGACATGAAACATTGGGCAGACCCTCCGAAGTGCCTTCCGCGACCCACCACAACCATACATATCGCCAGATAAGTGCCCTACCGGAGGCCCACGGGTAACCAAGATGTCGGTGTCAGGATGAATAATCTCTCACGATGAGCAATCACCATTTCCCCAGAATCCAAAAGCAGTAGCTAATTATTCCGGCGACCCAAATACTTTGAATGCTACTCTGATCGTCACACGCTTGCTCTCGTCTTCAAGTTACGTGATACCGGACCTCTTTGCTTGTCGGAACGCTACATGGCATTACTGACGCTCGTGCAGACCCTTAAATATTACGGCATCACGGGCGTCGCAGTTGGCATCAAGTGCTCGGTCACGGTTACCGGCGATAATTATCTCGGTTGCGGGGGGGAGCATACGTAGTTCGGACAGGCGCTGCGCGTGTCATGCTGGGCGGCCTTCGGAAAGGTCCCCGGGCACAATGAGGATGTCGTCAGGAGGAATGTGTACTTTAGATAATGGGATCATATGTAGGTCGCTGATAAAAAAAAATAACGGTTTCATAGGTCACATGGGGTGGTGTAGCCGGCGTTGGATCTAGCAGAACCGTTGTTTCGATATAGGAGGAGGTCGTTAATGAGGCTGCTGCTGCGAGGGGAATGTTGACCCGGAATCTGTAACTTAATGATCGAACCGGACATCTTTGCTCCCGGAGTCACATTACTGGTAGTGGCTAGGGTTGCTGGGCATATCGCTGATGTAATTCATTAGAGAAAGAGCTTGGGCAGAGCGACCTAGGTAGTGCGCCTATGATACAGCGCAATCATAGCAGCATCCGGGGGCCCCTGAGCAGGCACGATGTACACAACATCATACAGTACAACTAGGCACAAGAGGGATGAAGTTCACGTAACCAGGCTAACTTATTAACATAAGGTATAATAAATTTACCATATACAAATACAAATCATGCCAAGGCAAGAATCCAAACTCCCGAACTTCACGGGGAAATAGAACTTTGCTGTAGGCACCGATCGTGGAGAGGAAGGAACTTGCTTGTTGTATTTTCCAGCTACACCGCCGCTGCTACCTAAGGTGAAATACATGTGTGTGCCAAGCCGCTGCTTGTCACTTCTTCCCAACTTGCAACCCTAACGACTTATGAGGTTAACCCCAGTACTACATACACTCCCACGTCAACATTTGCATTGTACAGTACACTACCTCCCCCTAAAGAAACTTGTCACATTTTGGGGGGGGGATAGAAATGTGGCATTTCTGCTAGTCTTACCAAGTCGTTAGAATATTATACCGATACTACTGTCCAGTACCATGCGACCAATACTTCCTTGCTTGCCCGCTCGCCCTGATTTGGTAATTTATTTGGGCCATCCAGGGGAAAATCTCGAGGCTGGCAGGAACGGCTAGGGCTATTATCTCTACTGAGTTTTGAACTTTCTGTTGGCGGCGGAAGATTGTTGATTGAGTTAAACTACCATACCTAACTAAGAGGAGCATGAACGGTATATATATATCCCACTTTGGCGACGTAAGCAATGATGTGGAATACACACCTCCAAGCACACCCCCATATCCTGCAATAGTGAGTGAGGAAGTGGATACTAAACTACTATTTCTCAACACCTTCTACATACATTAAAGTACAATAAGATTGCTTCGTCAGTGATATTTTCTCATTATGAGACTCATGATACAAGCAGTGTTCGCGAGCGCCCAAGCCGGCATGCAGGAAGCCGAAGATACACGGTTCGGCCAGGGCAGGTCAAAATGAGACTGGCCTTCTCGGCTTTGTCAAGGCCTGCAAGATGCATGAATACACGGCGGTCCTGGTAGGCTTTTCGCATATACCATGTGTTTAGTAGGTGCCCTGCAAATTGCCAGCGAGCACTTAGAGATGACTGAAGATAGCTTCCAATACTTACAGATATGATGGGTTATTGGCGGATATCTGCAATGGTGGTGCCAATATCCGAAGATATCCTCTAGTGCATCAGGCTTGGGACGTATGGGGAGAACCGAAAGCGCTCCTAGAGGTTTAGAGAGTTGAGAGTAGTGTAGAAGTTAGGTAAATTCCCCAAGTGCCCTCAAGTTACTTGCACATTAACAAATATCACTTAGTTATTAGCCTTGTTTTCTGTACTATTCCAGTATTAGTACAAAGTTAGGTCCAAAGAAATTGTTTTTCTAATTAATGACGTCTGGTGTGTTCACTGTGACTTGCGTCAGAGTATCATAGTTATTGTATATTGAAGTACACCCCCCCCCCTCCACAAACCTACAGTTCTGTGTTTAAGTCACATCGAGTGATTTCTCATGCCTGCGCACAAAATCGTCGACTGAATGAATGATGAGAAACTATTTCTTTCTAAATTATGATACTTGAGACTGACACTATGAATTCTGCTATGCTAACTCACAATTCCTTTCCGGAAATTATAAATCTCTTGGGATCGCATGACAGGGCTGCTGTTCCGTTCCGGTGGTAGTCGTGCAATGACAAGTTGATCGTACCTGGAGGAATTGGTAGTATTGTGCTATATCGTACAGTACTGTACAAGTTGGCTAACATGAATAAGTGAATATCTAGCGCCCCCAGGCTCCACACACAACATCGCACGAAACCTGTACAGTACAGTACCACAAGAAAAAAAAAAAGCTCTGGATAATGCCTCCACCGCAGAAGGCATACACACAAAACCAATCCCCATTTATGATAATGTATTTATCCCATTATTAATTTTTAAATATTTTTTTTTTCGTTGTAGTTTCGCTAGTCATTTGTTGAGACGTCAGGTATTGAGAAAGAAGTGCACCACCCCATTGCATCGTGATGTCCCGTTACCTACCGGTATACTAGCATACAAATATTAAATAGTTGATATTTCACTGTCGGATCAATAAATTCCACGCTCAATTCAATCCTTAATTCTTCAGACATGATATCCGGCTAATTTCTCAGTGGAGCCTCCGGTATCACCACATGAGGTATCGTACAATTAGGCCCTTTCCCCTTGATCAAGGCAAGATTGTTATACGGTTGGGCCGGGATAAGCGCAGAGATTGTTTCCGAGGATCACGAGAAAATGTCGGGTTAATACTTCAAGTGGTACGGTCTTCACTGGAGGCACGACGAAACCGGGCGGGAAACGAACGTGGGTTGACTATCTTATGGGCGAAGAGCGAATTTGTCAATGTAGGGTATCGTAAATAATAAGAAATTTACCGGTTAATGATCCGTGTTCATCACCCGCCCAGTTTCGCCGTGCCCAAATGAAGGATGTATCGTAATACTGTGAGATCTCGTTCATCGCAAAAGCAGCAGAACTATACTAGATCTCGATCCCTGTATCATGGTTTCGAATGTTCCGGACGGATAAGGGTTTGTTTGGATGCATGCAACCGTTCCGTTCCGTTTTGCGATCGTTTCTGCTGTAAAAGGGATTGTAAAACGGAAGGAAACAGACACTTTGTATGGAGCAATAGAGCGGATGTAGGCTATCTGGAACAGATCCTGTAGTAGAGGTGTTATTGTCACCGACTCCAGAAGCCTTAGAAAGCCTGACTTTCCTTACGTATGATACTTGCGCGTTGGGGGTTTTGAAAGTTCTTGCTCCGTGCGGGTTCGTGGTAAGATATCATAAACGAGATTTCACCTTAGGCCACTTGAGCGCCTGTTTGGTTGATGAACAAGTAACACCCAGGGCAACTTCCAATCGATGGATTCTTTGCCCCCGCAACCTAGGGGGAAAATATTCATCCCTACCCCAATGGATGTAATTTCCCCCAGGGATTCAGTGGACCGGAGTGCAACATAACCCCAAGTACAGTACTTGTGCCCACTTTTCAGAGCCTTCAATTTGCATGCAACAAGATAGATTTTAAGCCGTTGCGGCGACCGATCGTTTTCCCTTGGCGAAGTTTTAAGCGCTCGGGGGGTGGGGGGGGTGCGAAATTCGTGGGTTGAAAATAGGTAGAAGCTACGGAAATTCTGTAGGGTCTCGGTCTGTGGATCGGTTGCAGCAAGAGGTACTGTACTAGTACAAACAAGGCCGAATCCTACTCAAGCACAGTCGTCAGATGGATTTCGCAGCTGGTAAGTTTACTTGATGCTTGCTTCCGGGCTCTCGCTTGTTGAAATTGTTGGAAATCATAGGAAAGCGCCGATACTGCTTGACCTGCTCACACTATTCCCAACATGTTCAGAACCCGTCTGGCATGTTTAGACCATGCTCGACGTGTTCGGAACATGCTCGGCGTGCTCGCATTCCCACAGCATGTTTACCGCCCATCCGTTCGTTTATCCGCCCGTTCGTGCGCTTGCCCGTCCGTTCGCCTGCCAGTTTGTTCGTTTCGTTTGCTTGTTCACCGTTCGCCTGTTCGCCGTTCGTTCGTAGGCCGTTCGCCGTTCGCTGCTCGTCCACTTGCGTATCCGTTCACTGCTGATCTGCCGTCCGCCCATCCGCTATGCATCCATTGTCTATTCATTGTTCCGTTCGCCGTTCGTGAGCCGCTTTTTTTTTTTTTTTTTTGCCTTTTCGCTCGCCGCATCGCATGCCCGGGACGGAAGTGGGAGTGGTATGGCCATGAGAGCGGTACGGTTTCAGGGAATGTGGGAAAGCTTGCGCGGACGAGCGGGGAAGATGATGGATATGTGTGGAGAGCGGTGGAACGGGCAGGGGATGTCTTTTCGTGTTTTATTTTTACTCCTGTGTTTTTCCTATTAGTTAGAGAATTAGTAAAGAGCAAGAGAAATCAAGCAAATTGATGAGAAAGAGAGCATCTTTGAGAGTGTGAGCGCAAAGAGAAAATTTTCTTATGATACCCCTCTTTTGATATGATAGCAGCCTAGCTGCCTTGGCGTTTCGTTTCACCCGAGTGACCGTTAGTGATCGCCTTTTGCAGCTCCGGAAAGTCATAGCTGTCTAAAACAAAATTTAATAACAAAGAGTAGGGGATGAACGTTCACATCTTGCTAAGGAAAAAAGGTGCGGTAGTGTATGCTGTAAATCCCATGACAGATAATACTTGACTAGCGGTTAAACTTACAGTAACTAGAATAATTAGGTATGGGGCTGAGGCCTCCAGAATTCCCAGAGGTGGCGATATTTTTTTTATGGGGGGGGTTAATGTATTCTAGCCAACCCCTCCTGCAGGACTGGTAGATTACAAGTGAGGCCGGTAGACACTCAAGTATATCCGTCACGTGTCTTACCTATCCGGGCGTACTGTGACGAGCATGTTCCCAAGCCTTTCTTATCAGGTGTCATGTCACCGATAAATTTACTCGTATATCGATCGGCTAAACTTGTGCAGTTATGTACGGTACGGTGATTCTAGCCGATGCATCCTAACCCATGCTGTAATAGTGAGAGATCGCAGTAGACTAAAGGCTTCCAGAATTTTGTAAGCTGGCGCGTTCATACTTGGGTACGATAAACACAATTGCTAGAGATAAGCACCCATTACTACTCCTTGTAAAATCATGCTATTTTGGATAGGCCGGTTAGTTAATGGCTGGCGGCTGTTGGCTTGGGAAGGGAATTTGCATCTGTGAGTTGAAAAGAAACATTTGGCACCAAAGAAGACGTAGTTCGGAAAAACACGACTAACTGCAAGATACTGCTACCTGTAAATTTACCTTCTAGCTGGACTTGTGCCCGAAGAATTGGCGCTTTCTTTGGAATAGCTACTCTTGGTTTATCTCTCTGCCGAAGCACAGGGATGGTGCCGATCGCCTGCCTGCACAGTGAATGTGAGTCTAGCCATGCGCAGTACAGTCACACCTCGGTGTCCCGGATCTCGATAATCCGGATACCTCGCTGTCTCGTATGAATCTCTGGGAACTCTGAATTTCTTTCCACCAAAGCCTGATCCGTTGTCCTGGATGCTTCGCTGTGCCGGACGGATTCTTCAGATTTTGGCTGTCCGGGATTGCGAGGTGCGACTGTATATGATTGGGTGGCAGAACGCTCGCCTGTGCGGGGAGTCCTCGCCGATTTAGGTTTTGGGTTGGGTACCGGTATGTGTTGATTCCGGGGATCGGGCTGGGTAAAATACCGTACTCCAGTAATGTGCTGCACCGAACTGGTACTTTTCACCAATTATGATACGGTATGGTGTCATATCTGTGCAACACTACGGTCGCACCCAGTTGTCCCACCGTCCCGAACAGATTCTTTGGATTTTGGCCGGATTTTGGCCATCTGGGACAACAAGAAAAAACGAAAAAAAAAAAAGTAGAAGAACAAAGAAGAAAGGCTGTAAGTTAGATATCCTATCCTGCTAATTTGTTGCAGGCGAAGGGGGGTTGGATTGAAGAGGGATGGAAGAAGTTGGAACGAGCTTTTCCGAACTGGAGGGCCATATGATGGAACACCTTCTAGAAAACACTGGGAGAAATTATATTCGAAGGTACTACAGTCTTCGCTGCGGGAATGGCGAAACTGGACGGATGGTGAACTGGGATCATTTACGAAGAAATCTTTTATTCCCCTGTGTTGACCAATTGACTCTTTTTGTCCATGAAGTCCGGCACGATACCCCGGTCCGCTACCTGCCCTATTTACTCGTACTCATTCCCCTAGTGGGGGCTGTAGTAAATACCGTGCGAGGAACCCGGTGGAGTGGTAGCGAGGGGGGGCAAATACCGGGGGTGGGGGGGGGGGGTAAATCAACTAATACCGGTATACCGTATTATCTCGTCAAATTGAGTATCTCCGTACAAGGATGATATCTCCGGTGGCGGGCTTGGCTGGCCCGTGCATGAGTGACTGTTGATGACTCAGGGCAAGAAAAGGAAATGTGTATATAAAATTGAGTGTTCGAGTTCAGTACTCATGAGAAAAGTTTTATCTGATGAGTATTTGCTGGAGTCATGAAGAGTCACGGTGAGTACTGAAGTCATTGATGTGCAATGTGAACCCCAGAGAACTTGTCTTAGGAAGGAAGTATCATGCTTTCTGCCTGGAACAAGTAGTCAATTTAGAACTCACTAGAGGGTCCAAGAGTGGAATGAAAGAATAGAAATACCTGTAGAGAGAAAGAAAGCTTCTCATGTAGTTTGAAGTACCACAATCCATATTTCAAACAAGTTTCCAACTCTATATAAGCCCAATGACAACAAATACAATTCGACATACAGTAAAAAAAATCCCTTGAGGACTCAAAGCAAAACCAATCGCTCAACGAACCCTTTGTGCTGTAGATATGAAACCAATTGTCTGGCCTGTGATATCCTGAAGCCATCGTCAGCAAATTCAAGTTCTAGTTTTTCTAACCCATCATTAAATACCTACTGGGGACATCTTATACCCATACTGATTGCCGACTCAAAGAGAAGCTTCCAAAATCTTCCACATACTACAGTCAACAATAAGTCACTGGGTATCATGACAGGAGAAGATAGAGTCTTATGGGAATGGGTGGAAAGTGAGATCAGAATTGGGGCCGGAGGTAGAGGTGATGCATTGGCCAGAACTCGAATCCTGTGACCGGTACTGGTTACTGGTTTAGGATTTTCAGGTATCAGTTGATACTGTTTGTGTTTTGAAATTGTTTCAGGAAATGAGGTGGGCCTCTAGCCTGATAGTATAGGGTTTGATACTCTATATGTTTTATGTTTGGTTTTGAGTATCGGTTTGATACTCTATATGTTTTATGTTTGGTTTCGAGTATCAGTTTGATATTCTATATGTTTTATATTTGGTTTCAAGTATCAGTTTGATACTTTATATGTTTGTATTTGGTTTCAAATATTGGTTTGATACTTTATTCGTTTGGTTTCAAGGCTACCACTTTCGGAGCCTTGTAAGTTTTTGTGATACAAGGCTCAGAGTAGCCTAACCAGTGTATTTAAGAACTGCTATTCTTCAGGCTAGAAGAGGCAGACTTCAACAGAAAGAGTTTTTCAATATACTTGGTTGAACAGTTACTTTCTTCAGTTCGCTTCAAGAATCTTTAGTTTGAGATGCAATCCACCAAACATCTCAGGAACTTCAGTAGTCGCGATACAGTAAGATGTCTATTCAACAACCTAGGTTAAAGCCTCTGGACTTTGCTTCATTAGTTACCACCTCTGGTAAAGAACAAAGCCCGATAACCCTACATTTACCACCGGAGATACTATCCCTGTACGGAGATACTCAATTTGATGAGATAATACGGTACAGAACGAAGTGGATATTTCTCAATCATTAATCCGACATAGTAAACACGATAAGGGGTAGCGTTAACCTTTTTCTCAGCTTACTTCCTGTTCCTTGTCCCCGGGCAGTAAATATTTCCTACTATTACTCGAGTAGTTAGTTCTGGGGCTAGGCAGAAACACGCTGAATGATGGGGCAGGGGTATCAGGGTTGCGCTAATCTGGGTTTGGATGGGTTGGGAAGGACATAATGACATATGATATCACAGTTTCAGGATATATGGTGCCTACCTATCAGATAAAAAGTTAACTTTCGCTGGTATTGATAATGCATGAATGAATGAATGAATAGTACCGTGCGGGGTAACAGGGTTCAGAGCTCCACGCGCACTACTCGTGCCCTTGAATATGTATGCTCGAATTATCTCGACGCTCCTAAACGTTCCGCTTCTTCAGTTTCTCCTTCACCTAGCCTAGAATTATCCTTACAAGTATTGGGGAACACATTCACCTGCCCGTCAACAAACCACAGCTTCTCGCAATTTAAAAGCCAATCCAGGACATGGCAGATCTACTATCAGACTCTTGTGCCATTAGGAGTGTGGCCGCTGCTCTCTCCCGTAGATTTTGAATAGGGATGAGCCCCTCCGGTCGACCGGTAGAATTTTGAAGATACTCGGGAGAGATTAGAAGACAAAACAATCTGAATGCTAAAGGCTACTAGTGGATCATCTTTCCTCGACGCCTGCCACCAAAAGGGTTTGTATGATACCGGTGAGCGATTTTTCTCTCGCTAGGCGTTCATTGCCATTGGAAGAATTCCTAAGAGAATACCGGTACTGTACTTGTGCGGTAGTTGCACCTTTGATTCCTAGCATTAAATCACTTGTTGATCATGTGGAATAAGATATTTGTCCAAAGAATATCCCTTAACCGCGTGCAAATTGTCCTGGAGGTCGTGCGGCCGGACACTTTCTACTGCTGCCCCAGCCCAGCCCCCTAACTGCATTTCCATGTTCTCACGAATTGCGCTTGTGATCAGCTTCTACTTAGCTACAGTACGTGTGCATGCTAGGAAAGCTGTGCGTAGTATATCATTGGTTTGTGCTACCGTTGCTGCTGCTGAGAATGCTGGTCGACTGCTCGGGGATTCGTTGGTGTTGCATTGCAGATATCATAGATCGGCCCAGTTAGCTTACGAGTACAGTACAACAGCGGAACATCCCACCTAGATTTGACACCCACACTTAAATTGTGCGAGTGATTGTGAACAGCACCGTACTCGAGTACCGGTAGTTGCATAGCACCAGAATCAAAGCGGAACAAAGGAACTTTGGCGGTAAGCAATGGCAGTCGTGTTCACAAATTTCCTTCAGCAGCAAGTACAGTACACAAGTGCGAAGTGCGATCTTTCCTAAAAACTGGGGTGCAGTATCGGTAGGAATGCTCAGGAATCGCAAACCGGAGGCGCCGGCTGCTAGGGGTGGTGGGAGATTGCTCGAGGGGAGGGTACTCGAGTAGGAAAGCTTCAAAGCAATTACTCGCTCCTGAACTTTGTCTGTAATTCAGGAGCTCGCCATACTCATAGCGAGACCTTCAGTCCAAGTAGGTATTCTATTGATTCAAATCTGGTGCTGCCAATCCCGGATATGGGTGGAAGGGCCTCTACTGTGTTGTCGGGAACTAAAAAGCGACAGATACTGGCGAATCAATCGGAGTAGGAGTGAATTGAGTATTGTATGCTGGCACGGCAGGGTAGGAGCTGTAGCTACCCGTAAGGATGAATAATTAGCTCTTGCAAGTGCCGTTACAGCACCAAGGGTCGGGTGGCGCAGGGTGGTCGTGATGGGGGATAGCCCACTGATCATCCTGCTTTCTCGCAAAAGGGTAACATACTAGGGTGCGCCCCCCCCCCCTCGCGACCTTTCATTTTGTTCTGTTCTTCCCGACTTTGCTAGAAACTATCTTCACAAGTATCGACGAACATATTTTGTTCCTGCGTCGACGAAAGACAACTTCCGGCAATCAAAGAATCGATCTAAAAGATGAGCAACCAAGGATCGGTGACTCCCGCCGAGGAAAATTCCTCACCCCAACCGTAGGCTCAGAAATTGTCCTTTGTATACATTAGCCATTCGAGTCACTAATGTCGGTTGCTGTACCTCTAGTCCGATCCCTCACCTCGATGTTCGGGGCAATTTTAGCGGAAACACCGGTTCGAATAACATTCTAGGCTCCATTGTCGTCAACTCCGGTAACACCATTCACAATCACTTCGGCGGCGGGAACCCCTCCGCGAAAGAGACTCGAATTTTGCGATCCCTATTAACGTCGAATTACCGGTCGCACCTCTCTCTCGTTCCTGAACCAGCGGCGGGAACTTGCACCTGGGTTATGGAACATCGAAAGTATAAGGAATGGTTTGGGAAAAAGGAACCTGGTCTCCTCTGGCTATCGGCAGACCCGGGTTGCGGGAAATCCGTCATTGCTTCATTCCTAGCCAAGAAATTGAAACTCAGCGCCGACGCCATCGTTTGCTATTTCTTTTTCAAGGACGACAGTGAGGAACGCAGGAGCCCGGCGTTTGCTCTTTGCGCCATACTGCATCAGCTCTTTGCACAGAAGAACTCGCTCTGCAAGTACGCGGAGGCAGCGTTTAGGGCTCAAGGCAAGAAGTTCACGGAGGATTTGGATACATTGTGGGATATTTTGGTTAAGGCCGTGGCTGAGGGAAAGTGTGGCAACGTAATTTGTGTTTTGGACGCCTTGGATGAGTGTGATAAAGGGGCTCTAGTTCGGCTCATCCGTCACATCACCAGTCTCCCGGGATCACAGACTCCAGATGTACCGTTGAAATTCCTGGTTACAGGTCGCCCTTACAACAGAATAGAGGCAGAACTTGGCCCAGGGGCAACGACGATTCGGCTTAAGGGGGAAGACGAAGTTAGCTCTATTAGTAGCGACGTGGCTCGTGTCATCGATGAAGGAATTAAGCGCCTAGAGTCACGCTGGCAGCGACCTGGTGGTTTTGGATACTTACAGGAGCTCCTCAAAGCCTCTGCCGATCGGACATTCCTTTGGGTTTCACTTGTTCTTGGGGTTTTAGGGAGTAGTGGGAATGACTCTCGTGAGAATCTTACTAATATCGTCTCTACCGCTCCTCCTAGTCTGCCGGGATTATACACTACCATTCTGGATAGGAGCACAGACCGCGACCAAGCTCGACGAATCCTGCACATAGTGGTCGCAGCCGCTAGGCCTCTTACACTTGTGGAATTAAATGTGGCATTTATAATGGAGCGGAGTCACACCAACATAAGGGCCCTCGGAGATCTTGTCCCTGGGACCGAGACGACTGTGAAAAGTTTGTGCGGGCTCTTTGTGCGGATTATCGACACAAAGGTCTACCTGGTTCACCAAACAGCTAGGGAGTTCCTGGTTAAAGGCACAATAGATGGGCAGGGGGAGTGGCAGTATACCTTTTGTTCGATAGATTCTAACTTTATACTAGCTGATATTTGCATATCCTATCTTTCGCTAGAAGACTTTGAAAAGGACCCGCTATCGGTGGATGCTGGATGGGAGGCGGTCGGCAATTATGTCCAGAATTATAACCTCCTCGACTACGCCGCTAGCCATTGGGCAAGCCACCTTCGAGATTCGCAGAATCGGCAGAAGGAACTGTTCGAGTTCACACGTGTAATTTGCGAACGTGGATCTAATAGATTTCTGACATGGCTTAAGGTGTATTGGGGAAACAGTGGCCAGCATTGTCCATTCCCGAATGATTTTACACATTTGATGATAGCAGCGTGGTTAGGACAAAAAACGGTGGTCAAGCGACTATTGAAAAGAGGAGATATCAATGCTCGATCGGAGAGATACGGCACCGCATTGAACGTGGCAGCACTGAGGAAAGAAAGGGATATAACAGAGACCCTGCTGGAGAGGGGCGTCAATGCCTATATTGGCGGAAAGGAGTATAACATTTTGCTTGTAAAGCTGGCTCCTTCCGTACAGTGAATGGTGTATCACTGACACTAAATTGGTGTTTTACAGATGGTAGGTGAATCTACTCTAACCGGGGGGGACTGAGGCTGATAGTGGACATGTTTTGCGTTATAGTGGGTAAGTCGAAGCCCGTGACCATGTATTCATCGACTGGGGTTGCTGATGCGGTCGGGTGGGGAACTTTAGAAGGTAAGAGGACCGCATTGTGGAGGGTGGATTGTGCGGCTAACACTGGATTGGCCTATGGGATGTAGAGGGTAAGTCAGATACTACTAGATGAGGAAATAAGAAGTGAGAATTGCTAATGTGAAGGGAGATACAGAAGGTATGAGACTTGGCAAATAGCCGGTATGGCGAACGTGATAGCTAATGCTGGAGCTGCGGGATGCTATAGTTTGTGGGTAACTGACTTGAACGAGATTTCGGAACGTGGGAATTGCTGACTTCTGGCTGGATGAGCACTATAGGAGGTAAGTGGGCGGGATCCGGCGCGGATCTAGAGCGGGACACTGTTAACCACTGGCTCCTTGAGTAATGTAGCAGGTGAGTGCACAGGATCCTCCGCTCATGTAAGTCTATACGGTCGCTAACTCCGGGCCTGCCGAATGTTCCAGGCGGTAAGTGGATAAGATAATCCACGGTTCTCGGTGGTGAAAGTGCTAGCCTCTAGATCGCTAAGTCTTGTAGTGTGTAAGTGAACATGACCAACCGCAGTGCGGGAACGAGAAAATTGCTGACCTCTGGATCTTGGGGTGTTGTAGTATGTAAGTGAACTGGATTAACCAAGGTTTTTAGAACGAGATAATTGCTAACCCCTGGATCGCTGAGTGTTGTAGGATGTAAGTGAATAGCACCAACCATAGTTCTATGACGAGACAATTACTGAGCTCCGGATCGCGGAGTATCATAGGATGTAAGTGAATAGAATCAATGACGGTTTGGTAATAAGACAATTGCTGACCCCTGGGTTGTCGAGCGCCGTAGCTGGTAAATAAACATAACCAACCACTGTTCTTGGGCGAGGCAATCACTAACCTCTTGATCGCGAACTGTTGTAGGAGGTATGTGAGCGGGGTCAACCCTGCTTCTGGCAAGAGGCAATTTCTGACATCTGGACCGCTGAGTGTTGCAGAAAGTGAGCGAATAGGACCAATGCCTGTTTTGAAACAAGGCAATTGCTGACCTCCGGTTCGCTGGGCTGTAGGAAGTAAGCCAACGGGATCAATTACGAGTTTGAAACAAGACAATGGCTGACCTCTGGATCGCCGAGCGCCGTAGCTGGTAAATGAACATAACCAACCACTTTACTAGGAGGGGGTAATTGCTGACCTCTGGATCGCTGAGGTGTTGTAGGAGGTAAGTGAAGATGATCAACCAAGGCTCTGGGACGAGGCAATTGCTGATTTTCGGATCACCGAGTGTTATAGCGGGTAACTCAACATGATCAACCGAGGTTCTGGGACGAGACAATTACTGACCTCTGGATCGCTGAGGCGTTGTAGGAGGTAAGTGAAGATGATCAACCAAGGTCCTGGGGCGAGGCAATTGCTGACCTCTAGATCGCTGACTGTTTTAGGAGGTAAGTGAATGTGATTCACAAGATTCTAAGGCGAAACAGTTGCTAACCTCTGGGTTGTCGAGCGTCCTAGCTGGTAAATGAACATCACCAACCACTATTCTAGGGCGAGACAGTTGCTGATCCCTAAATTTCTGAGCGTTATAGCGGGCAAGTGAACCCAACCAACCACCGTTCTGGGACCAGACCATTCCTAACTTTCGAATTACTGAGTCTTGTAGGATGTAAGGGATAGGATCAATCACTGTTTTGTAACAAGACAATTGCTGACCACTGGATCGCCGAGCTGTAGCTGGTGAATGATCATGACCACCGCTTTTCTGCGGCAAGATAGTTGCTGACCTCTGGATCGCTGAGCGTTGTAGGAGGTAAGTGAAAATAAACAACCAGGGTTCGGGGCCGAGGAGGCAATTGCTGACCCCTGGATCGCTGAGATTTTGTAGGAGGTAAGTGGCAATAATCAACCAAGGTTCTGGGACGAGGCAAATTCTGACCTCTTGATCGCTGTGTGTTATAGGATGTAAGTCGACATGGTCAATCATAGGTTTGAAACAAGGCAATTGTTGACCTCTGGGTCGCGGTGTGTTGTAGGATGTAAGTCAACAGGATCAATCACGGTTTTGAAACCAGACAACTAATCACCTTTGGATCGCGGTGTGTTTTAGGAGGTAAGTCAACACCGTCAATCACACGCCCCGAAACAGGACAATTGCTGACCTCTGGGTCACTGTGTGTTTTAGGAGGTGGGTCGGCAGGATCAACTACGATCTTTGGGCAAGATAACTGCTAACCTCCCGACGCCGGGTGTTTTAGGCCGTAAGTCAACAAGATTAACCACGGTTCCTTGGCGGGACAATTTCTGACCCCTGAATCGCTGAGTCTTGTAGGCGGTGAGAGATCAGGATCAACCATGGTTCTTTGACCGAAAAATTTCTAACCTCTGGATCGCTGGTTGTTGTAGGTGGTATGTGACCTTGATCAATCGCACTTTCGGGATGAGACAATTGCTGACGTGCGGATCGCTGCGCGTTGTAGCTGGTAGGTGAAAAGGATGAGCAACCATTCTGATACGAGAAAATTTCTGACCTTTCGATCCCTGCGTGGTGTAGCGAGTAAGTCCACATGATTAATGATCGTTCTGGGATGAGACGATTGCTGACCCCCTTGAACTCGGAGTTTAATAGGAAGTGAGGATTATCAACCCCAGTTCTGTGACGACGAAATTGCTGACCTCTGGCTTGCTGGATGTTGTAGTTGGTAAGTCAACTTGATCAACCTGGCCCCTAGGACGGGACAATTGTTGACCCCTGGATTGCCGAGTATTGTAGGATGTATGTGAACACCACCCGCCACATGTCTGGGACGAGGCAATTGCTGACAACTTCCCCCCCTCTGGCCCCTCCAGGTGGTGAGTTGTCTTTCATCTCTCCCATCACTTGTAGCTTCCACTTAACTCATGTATTTGCTTTACCTTTACAGATTGTACGTAATTCATTCCTGCTTCGTCCTCGTCAATGCGATCGATTTCATACTAACCCTAACCCTACCTCTCCACCTGCAGGATGTATGCATTGCCAATCTCCTTACTGTACCCTTCCCGAAGGCTAACCTATTACTGCTTTCTGGTCTCAGTTTGTTAGCCAACCCCTATCCCCTTCGTACGAGTTGTATCTAATAGTTCGCTGGTGTTGCTTTTCAGCTTGTTAGTACAGCTCTTATCCTCCATCCTGTTTGTCCTACTCACACGTAGCGCCCCCACAACCACCTGCCCACATAGCTGGTGAGTACTGCGATCCCACCACGGCCGGCGCTGTCGGCACTAGGTAACCGTTAATTTGTCTTTTAGCCTGTGAGTCGTGCTTCTCTACCTTCATCGCCCGTCACTCCATTCTTATTAAACCCGCGCTAGTTTTGCATACAGGATATCCGTGATCTACATAACTTTCCCGGCCGCTTGACCCGCTCCTTCGTCAACTCCTTGCGCTAAACAGCTGGCCTACTACCAGTGAGTATTATCTCCCGCTCGTTTTTCCCAATACTTGGCAAATTTCTTACCCACCGTATTATAGATTAAACTGTTGGATTGCCTATAGGGCATGCAGTTATAGGGTATTTTGTGGTGTGTGGTAAGTCTCACATCCTATGCCTCTAGGCATAGGATATCGGGTATCTGGTTCAGCGATGTTTTCTTTCACACTATTTGCCATTTGGCATATGTTAGTTGGCATGAGGCATAGGCTTTAGGGATGATAGAGGCTTATGGGATATCAGGATGGTTCCAGATTGTTTGAGGGGTTCGCGGTTTGTCATGTTGGAGCGTTTCTTGAGAGTTCATTGAGTTTCTTTGAGTTTCCAGAGTCGTTAGCTTCAGGGAGATATATATCTCCCAGTTTGTCCTTGGGTTGCTTTTAGATGGGTGGCTCACCTCCCCCATCATTATTCCCACTTTCTGCGTGCTCGTTCCACTGTGGTCGTAATTCTGCGAATGCGTTGCTGAGTTGTCCCTTCATAAATGCCAGCAATTTGTAATCGGTTGCAGGCTCAACGCCGATCAAATACAATAACTTTCCCAGTCTACAGTACTTTCACACAACCCTATCCTAGTCTATGTCGTGGGGATCTGTTTGGGTGAGGGACATGATGGCTCCATCCGGATGTAGGACTTTGTGATGGTGGGCTGGTGTTGCGATGTTATTTCTCTTTTACTCTTGTACTTGCATTATCAGAACCTGATCGCTTTACAGCAATTTAACCCTCCAAACCAACAGCGTGGTAGTCAGTTCCGGGCCCTTGGGGCTAATCGTCTGGTTGCGGCAAGTTTGAATTGTCACCAACTATCGCTCGGTTATTGGAAGGGTTCAAATCGTTGTAATTCTTGATTGAAGTTGTACTTCTTGCTTGATTGATCCTATCCCTGAGGTTCAATGGAACCCTATTTATGCTGCAGGGAGGTAGACTAAATGGTACATGACATATGATCTATATAAGATAAAAAAAGAAATCAATGAGAACAATATTGCATAATTGAATAGAAATAGAGAGGAAAAGAGCGCAATATAATTAAACTAGTGCTTCGATAGAGTTTCTGAGGAAACTCTATTATAGTCAACGATGTAATAAGTTTATCTACCGATGAACTCATACCAGTAACTATGACATATATTCTATCATAATCAAAGAGGTAACCGAAACATGTCGGGAAGTCATATTACAACACGAACGGTAGGGTACCGTATTTTTATGATACCATACTCGAGTCCGATATGATACGATACGATACGATACGATACGATACGATATGATATGGTAACGTACTGTAATGTTACCAGGTCCCATCAGCCAACCGTTATGAAAAATAATCTTTAGTCTTAGTATTTACACATCTCTGCCAAGAACGTCTCACGTAAGTTGTCATCACTCAAATGACTAAACTTAGATAGGAAGGCTTTTGATGGTGAACTTGATAAAGTGCTACATTTATTTGCTAAATCCACTACTTGTATCAAATGCCCAACGGAAATCACTCTCTAAACCACAATAGGCTTGATGGAGTAAGTTAACAAAATAGCCGATACTAGTCAATGAGGTCCAGCACGCTTAGTTCGCTCAACCTTTACTCTATTTGGATAATAACACTATTTCTTCATGGAGTATTTTCGCTCTAATCGGGAGGACCTGAGTCCAATCTAGGATAGTGAATTTAATGCGGTATTGCCAGCTAAAAGATTAGTAGGTGATTTTCTTGTAGGAGACCGGTCTATTAGCATTTGCCCGGGGGGTGCCTAGATAGAATGCGGCTTTGTCTGGGATGCAAAACAGGATTACCTGACACCAATATTTAAGGTGTGAAAATACAGTTCTCCGGTATTTTAACCTCCTGGTGTAATTTACAGTAATATACCGTATGGTAACAATAGTGTAAGGTACGGTACCGCACCGTATTATTGGAATGTTGTATATATATATGTCTTAGGCCCTGTTCGGCACACTAGTTTTATAGCAACTAAAACTTATTTGGGGTTTATTCAGTGTGGACAAAAATATCGTGATATATTTTAATTTCTCAATATATTGATATTGTGAAAATATGAAAACTTTATAATATTATTATGTTGATTAAGGGTTAGGGTTTAAACCCCTCTACAACTGCTTTATGAGAAAAATAAATCAGTAATTATTTGAGACTAATTGAAACTAACATATGCTGATAACCATTGTCAAATTTCCTGCCATTAAAAAATATCATCTGCAGGTTTTAAGAATACTACTCTGATAACAAGTATGACAGGGTAAGAGCCGTCTTAGCTTACATATTCTATTTCGTTGTTATTCAGGCGAACACCTATATTTCCGAAATGTGCCATAAATTTGTTTTGGAATATATGCCATTTTCAACTTTTATTTCGATATATTTATTGAAACTAACCAAACAGGGACTTTGTAATCATAATATAAGATTATGTATTATTATTATCATTATTATTATTATTATACCCAATTGCATGGGTGCAATATCGGTCATCGTCAACTGTGTTGCTTAGTCATGCGCAATCACTCGCTTAACACAGTCAGACGCCGTTGGAAATGCGGAAATGATTGATATGGAGGTTTGATGCGGTCACGGTGAATAGGCGTAGGAGAGGAGAGATTTTTATTGATTGTTTAATGAGATGAGAGAATGAAAGGCCGAAGTATAGGAAGCGAAGTAAATGAAATGGAGAAGAAAATAAATAGGGGAAAGAAACTTTCAAGGTGCTGAAACATTCTCCTGATGCGTACTGATACGCACGCAATTGTGCGGATATTTTCTACAATTCCAGCGCTCGATCACTGCTCGATTATGATCCTGTCTATCACTATTGCTGGGTGGGGCTGAGTTGGTGTAAAGTGGTCAGATTCTGATATTCCGGGTAGTATACAGGAGTATCAAAGACATGAAATGCCACCAACGGCGGGCTACTACAAGCCCTACAGCCGGATAGAGCTATTTCATGCCCCTAACGCCAGCAAATCTTAACGACATTGACTAGGATAGAGTATATGTAAAACCACTGTACCTTTGAGCCAGTAAACGCATCGGATAAGCGACGGGTTTCCAACAAATTATATTAACCGTGGATTTAGGTGGGAGATAAGCAGCGGGGCGGTAGACATTAGGATGAGAGAATCTGCTTGGATCATGTGTACTAAGAAAGATTGGTATAGAAAACAACCTTTGTTTTCTTGCGCTTCACCCCCATCTAGACGAACGGTGGAGACGGGCGTATAAATAAAAGATTACCAAAGAATCCAGACCCTTTCGTAGATGACCACACCCACCCCTGTGCCTCCGTGTCCCCAGTCCTCGACATACTTCCGCGATAACAAAGGAAATACATGTCTGTAGAATCTTCTCCGTAGATCACTAACGCTTCAGAACAATCTCCATCATACTCCCAAACGATCTACCCGACTCCCCTGACCTCCAGAACCAACTCCAATCATCCCACGGCCATCTAGAACCTTCCACAAATTACACATTGGGAGACATTTAATCTGTTACACGGCGGGTAAGAGATTAAATTCTGAAAGACAAGCACAAGGTGATACACACCAGTAGACCCCGAGGCTGTTGAGCGCAAGAACCTAGAAAAGCGAGCGGGCAAGTTGTGTAGGCCATGGGTAGTGCCCATGCAAAACTAGCACCGTGTTAGTAAGAGTCGTGGTCGAGGGGGGTGATGGCGGAGGAGAACCACTCACAGGCTACGAGAAAAGTTAACAGATATCTAGCGCCGACAGGAGAAGTGAAAACAAAACAGTAGTACTTACTCGCTATGTCTCATAGACAGTTGTGAGGAGCGCTGTGTGTGAGCAAGAGAAACAGAAAGAGGGGAGAAGAGATTTACTAACAAGCTAAGAAGCAATACAAGCTAAGCGTCAGTTACAAATCTTGGCAAGGGGATCGAGATTTGCTTACAAACTATGACCGGAAAACAGGGATAAGTTAGCCTTCTGGAGGTGTAGAGTAAGGATATTGGCGGCGCGTACATCCTGCAGAGGAAGGGTAAGGGTTAGCGAAAAATTGATCAAGACAGGAACGGCTGACGTACAATCTGTAAAGGTAGGACGGGTATATCATATGAGCAAAGTGAAAAGCACAGGTGATGGAAGATATGAAGGTCAGCTCACCGTCTGCAGAAGCAAACAGGCGGAGTGTTAGCAATTGTCTCATCGCAGGCATATAGTAGATAGTGTTGACTCACATCCTACAGCATTCAGCGATCGAGGGTCATCAATTGCCCCGCCCTAGAAGCCCGGTTGCTCAAGCTGACTTACCCACTACAAGACTCAGTGATCCAGTGGTGAGCAACCCTCCCGTGATCAATCCTATTAACTTACCTCCTACAACATTCCGCGATCCAGATGTTAGCAGCTTTCCTCTTCCAGAGCCTTGCTTGATCCATCACTTACCAACTACAACACTCAGCGATCCAGAGGTTAGCAGTTTTCTCGTGCCAAAACTGTGGTTGATCTAGTCGACTTACTCGCTATATCACTCCCCGGTGCTGAGGTCAGCGATTTGCTTGTCCTAGAGCTCTGCTTCGTCCTGTTCGCTTACCGCCTACAACATTCAGCGATCCGGGGGTCAGTAATTTTCTCATCCCACATCAGTTGTTGGTCAAGTTTGCTCACAAACTACAATATTCAGCGAGCCTGAGGTCAGAAATTATGTAATCCCAAAACTATGGTGGATCATGTTAACTTACCTCCTACAACATGAAGCGATCCAGATGTTAGAAACTTTCTCGTCCTAAAGCCGTGCTTCATGCTGTTCACGTACCGCCTAGAGCACGCAGTGATCCAGAAGTCAACCATTTTCTCATCCAAGATTTGTGGGTGATCCTGTCCACTTACCGCCTATAACACTCCGCAATGCTGTAGTCAGCCATTTTCCCGTCCTAAAGCTCAGGTTGATCCAGCCCACTTACTCGCTACAACACTCCACGACCCAGAGATCAGCAATTTCCCCATCCCAGACCCATAATTGATCCTATTCACTTACCTCCTACGAAATTCAGCGATCGCGATGTCAGCAATTTTCGCGGCTCAGAGCCGTGTTTCATCCGGTTCACCTACCGCCTATCGCACTCGACGATCTAGTGATCAGAGAGTTTCTCGCCCCAAATCGGTGTTAGGCCTATTCACTCACCTGCTACAACATTGAGGGACCCAGATGTCAGCATTTTTCTTTTCACCAATCTATAATTCATCCTGTTCACTCACCACCTACAGCACTCAACGATCCCGAGATTAGAAATTTCCTCGCCCAAAACCATGTTTAATGCGGTTCACGTACCTGCTACAACATTCCAAGATCGAGGTGTCAGCAATTTTCCCGTCCCTGATCCGCGGTTCGTCCTGCTTACTCACCGCCTGAAGCAATCAAGAATTCAAAAATCAGCAAAACCCTCGCCCACAACCATGGTTGATACTTTTCACTTACCTCCTACAACATTTAGCGATCCAGAAGTCAGCAATTTCCTCTTCCCAGATCCGGGCCCCATCCAGTACACCTACCGCCTGTAACATCCAGAGACTCAGGTCAGCAATTTTCTCATCCCAGAACCGTGGTTCATCTTGTTGACCTACTAGCTACAACACCCAGCGACCCGGAGGTCAGTAACTTTCCCATTCGAGATCAGCTGTTGATCCTGTTCACTTACCGCCTGTAATGCGCAACGATGCACAGGTTAGCAATTTTCTCGTCCCAAAACTATAGTGGATTCTGTTCACTTACTTGCTGCAACACTCCGGGATCCACAGATCAGCAACCCCCCTTGCCCCAGAGCGGCGCTTCATGGTGTTCACTTACCCCCTACAACAGCGATCTAGAGGTCAGTGATTTCCTCGTCCAAAAGCCATAGAGACTTTAGTTCACTTACATCCTACAACATGCCACCATCCATGCGTCAGTAATTTTCTCGTCCTAGAGTAGTGCTTCATCCTGTTCACTTGCCTCCTACAACATTCAGCGATCCAGAGGTCAGCAATTTTCTCATCCCAGATCATGGTTAATCCCACTCACCTCCTACAACATTCAGCAATTCAGATATCAGTAATTTTCTCGTCCCAAAGCCGTGCTTCCTCCTGTTTACTTACTGCCTACAACACACAGCAATCCAGAGGTCAGCGACTCCCTTGCCCAAAACCACGGTTAATCGTGTTCACGTGCCTCCTACAATATTCAGCAATTCAGATGTCAGCAATTTTCTCGTCCCAGATCCGTCATCATTCCTGTTCACCTACCTCCTACAGCACTCAATGATCCAGAAGTCAGCAATCTCCTCGCCTAAAACCAGGGTTAATTCGGTTTACTTACCTCCTACAATATTCAGCGATCCTAATGTCAGTAAATTTCTCGTCCCAAATCCGTCATTCGTCCAGTTCACTCACCGCCTACAACATGCGGCCATCCAGAGGTCAGCAATTTTCTCACCGCAGATCCGTGGTTGATCCTTTTCACTTACGAACTATAACATTCAGCAATCCAGAGGTCAGCAACCTTCTCATCAGAAAACTATCGTCAATCCTATTCAATTACCCCCTACAACATTCAATGATCCGAGTGTCAGCATTTTTCTTGTCCCAGATCCGTGCTTCATGCTGTTCACGTACTGCCTACAACACGAAGCGATCCAGAGGTCAACCATTTCCTCATCCAAGTTTTGTGATTGATCCTGTCCACTTACCGCCTATAACACTCCGCAATCCTGTGGTCAAAAACTTTTATATCCTAAAGCTATGATTGATTCAGTTCGCTTACTCGCTACAACACCCCGCGATCCAGAGATTAGCAATTTCTTGTCCCAGAGCGGCACTTCATCTTGTTCACTTACACGCTTCAAGACTCAGTGCTCTGGGGGTTAGTAATTTTCCCATCGCAAAGCTATGGTTGATCCGGTTCACTGACCTCCTATCGCACTCGGCGGTTCAGACGTCAGCAGTTTCCTCGCCCCCGAACCGTGCTTCATGTTGATGACTTACTTGCTGCAAGACCCGGTGGTGTAGGAGTCAGCAATTTTCTCACCGCCAAGCCATTACCAGTCCAGTTCACTTACCACCTGTAACACGCAGCGACCCAGAGGTCAGCGAATTTCTGATGCCAGAACCATGGTTGATCCAATTCACTCACTCGCTACAGCATTCAGAGATCCGGAGGTCAGCAATATTTTCATACTGGAGCTGTGCTTAAGCCTGTTCAATTACCTTCTACAACATCCAGCGATCTGGATGTCAACAATTTCCCGTCCTAGAGCTGTGTTTGATCTTGTTTGACTCACCTCCTATAAAGCTCAGAGATCCAGACATCAGCAAATCTCTCTTGAAAAAACTATCGTTGATCATGTTCACTTACGTGCTACAGAGATCACCAGTCGAGATGTCAGAAATTTTCTCGTCCCAAAACCAAAGTTGATCCAGTTGACTCACTCGCTAAAACATGCGGGGACCCAAAGGTCAGCAATTTCCCCGTCCCAGAGCCGTGCTTCATCCTGTTTACTTACTCGCTACAACACTCAGCAATTCAGAGGTCAGCAATTTTCTCGTCCTAGAGCCGTGCGTTATCTCGTTTTCTTACTCGCTGCAACATTTAGCGATTCGGAGGTCAGCAATTTTCTCGTCCAGGATCCGTGGTTGATGCAGTCGGCTTACTCGCTACAATGTTCGGGGATCAGGAGGTCAGCGATTTTCTGGTCACAAAGCCGCGCTTCGTCCTGTTCACTTACTCCCTACAACACAGCAATCCAGGGGTCAGCAATTTTCCCTTCCCAGAGTTGTCCTTCATCCTGTTCACTCACCGTCTATAAGACACGGGGATCCGGAAGTCAGTAATTCCCCTATCCCAGAGTCTTGCCCCGTCCCGTTGCCTTACCGCCTACAATGCTCAGCGACTCTGACGTCAGAAATTTCCTTGTCCCACAACCGTACTTCATCGGCTTGACTTACGCCCTACAACACTCCGCGACACAAAAGTCAACAATTTCCTCGTCCCAAAACTATGGTTGGCCGTGCTTACTTACCACCTGTAACACCCAGCGATCCTGAGGTCAGAAATTCTCTCGTCCCACAACTATGATTGATCCAGTTCACTTACTCGCTACAACACTCCGTGATCCCGAGGTCAACAATTTCCTCGTTCCCAAGACACACTTCACCATGTGTACTTACGCGCTACAACACTCCGCGATCCAGAGGTCAGCAATTTTCTTGTCCTCGAGCCTTGTTTCATCCTGTTCACTTACCGCCTACAACGCGCCGCGATCCAGAGGTCAGAAATTTCCTCTCCCCAAAACCATGGTTAGACCCGTTCGCTTACCGCCTACATCATTTCGCGATCCTGATGTCAATAATTTTTTTCCCTCAGAGTTGTGGTTCATCATGTTCACTTACTGCCTACAACACGCACCGATCCGGAGGTCAACAACTTCCTCGTCCCAAAATCATGGTAAACTCTGTTCACTCACCACCTATAACATTCAGTGATCCGGATGTTAGCAAATTTTCCAGTCCCAGAGCCATACTTGATCATGTTCACTTACCAACTACAGCACTCAGTGATCCAGAGGTCAGTAATCCCCTCGTCCCAAAACTATTGTTGATCCAGTCCACTTACTCGCTGCAACATTCCGCGATCCACAGGTCAGCAATGTTCTCGTCCCTAAGCCGTACTCCATCCTATTCACTCACCGCCTACAACATTCAGCGATCAAGAGGTCAGTAACTTTCTCGTCCCAGATCTGTGATTGATCCAGTTCGCTTACTCGCTACAGCACTCCCCGATCCAGGAGTCAGTAATTTCCTCATCCAAAACTATAGTTGATCCAGTTCACTTACCCGCTACAACACTCCTCGATCCACAGGTCAGCAATTGTCTCGTTCCAAAGCCATACTTCATCCTGGTCACTCACCGCCTACAATATTCAACGGCCCAGAGGTTAGCAATTTTCTCGTTGCAGGACCGTGCGTCGTCTTGTTTACTTACCGCCTACAAGATTCAGCGATCCAGAGGTCAGCAATTTTCTTGCCCTTGAGCTGTGCTCCATCCTGTTCGCTTGCCTTCTACAACACCCAACCACCCAGGGGTCAGCAATTTTAGAGTCCCAAAACAATGGCTAACCCTATTCACTTACCGCCTAGAACACTCAGCAATCCAGAGGTCAGCAGTGTCCTCGTCCTGCAACCGCGCTTCATCCCATTCACTTACCATCTAGAACCCTCAGCGCGCTAGAAGTTAGCAACCATCGAGTCGTACCCGCGTGGTTGGTCCTGTGCACTTGCCTCCTATATTACGCACCGACTCGGTAGTCAGTAGTGTGTCCCTCTAGGTCGGCTGCCGATCTTATCCACTTACCGCCTACAACATTCATTCAGCCTGAGGTCAGCAATCCCCCCCTTCCAATGCTTCTATCCATGAAACTACGCACAATCTATAGCATCCCTCAGCTGCCGCATTAGCTATCACCTCCGCCACCCCCGTTATTTACCAGGTATCATACCTCCTATATCTCCTCTCTGATCAGCAGCTCTCACTCTCTTATCCCTTAGTTTTGTAGCATCCGACTTACACTCTACGCCCAATGGCCAATCCAGTGTTAGCCACAATTCCCGTCCAATTTCCACACCGAGGCCCTCTTACCCTCTAAATTTCCCCACCATACGGCATCAGCAACGCGACTTTGAATTCAAAATCACAGCCCCACTCACCCTCTATAACATAAAACATGCCCTCAATCAGCTTTAGCTCCCTCCCAAGACCCCAAATTCACGTACAATCTATAAAACAATATTAGCTTCTAGCTAGTGATAATTCAGTCACATTGCACGGGGAGCGAGCTTTACAAGTGCAATATTATACTCCTCTCCGAGTAGATAGGCATTGACTCCCGCCTCGATTAGGGTCTCGGTTAGAACCTTGTCTTTCCTGAGAGCTGCCACGTTCAATGCGGTGCCATATCTCTCCGATCGAGCTTTGATATCCTCTCCTTCGTTCAATAGCTTCTTGACTACTGTTTGCTGCCCTAGCCACGTTGCTATCATCAAATGTGTAAAATCATTAGGGAATAGATAATTCCAGTCACCGTTTTTCCAATACACCTTGAACCATGTGAGAAATCTGTTGGATCCACCTTCACAAACCACGGGTGTTAACCCGAACAACTCCATCTGCCGATCCCCAGAATCTCGGAAGTGGTCTGCCCAATGGCTAGCGGCGTAGTCGAGAAGGTCATGATTCTGGGAATAATCGCCGACCGCATCCCATCCAGCATCCACCGATAATGGGTCGTTTTCGAAGTCTTGTAGCGAAAGATAGGATAAGCAAATCTCAGCTAGTACAAAGTTAGAATCTATCCAACACAGGGTATGCTGCCACTCCCCCTGCTCATGCGATGCGCCTTTAATTAGGAACTCCCTGGCCGTTTGATGAATTAGGTAGACTTTTGAATCAATAACCCGTATGAAGAGCCCGCATATATTTTTCATCGTTGTCTCAGTCCCAGAGGAAAGATCTCCGATGTCAGTGATGGTGGTGTGATCACGCCTGATTCTGGATGCCACGTATAGTTCCCGAAGGGTAAGAGGCCTAGCAGCTGCGACGACAATATGCAGAATTCGTCGGGCCTGGTCGCGGTCTGCGCTCTTATTAAGAATGTTGGTGTATAATTCTGATAGATTGCGAGGAGCAGTAGAGACAAGGTCGGTAAAGCTCTCGGGAGAGTCGTCTATACTCTCCCTCAAAATATCAAGAATAAGTGAAACCCAAAGGAATGTCCGATCGGCCGAAGATTCGAGGAGCTCTCGTAAGTATCCAAACTCCTCAGGTCGCTGCCAATATGACTCTAGGTTCTTAATTCCTTCATCGATGACACGACTCACATCGGCGCTAATAGAGTTGACTTCGTCTTCCCCCCTGAGCCGAATGGTCGTTGCCCGTGAGCCAAGTTCTCTCTCAATTCTGAGGTACGGGCGGCCCGTGATTAGGAATTTCAACGGTAGATCGGGGGCCTGTGATCCCGGAAGACTGGCGAGGTGGCGGATGAGCCGAGCCAGTGGCCATTCATCGCACTCATCTAGGGCGTCCATCACACAAATTACCTCACCGCACTGCCCCTTAGCTACTGCCTTAACCAAAATATCCCACAATGTATCTACATCCTCCGTGAACCTCCTGCCTTGAGCCCTAAACGCTTCCTCTGCGAACCTGCAGAGTGTGTTCCTCTGCATAAAAAGTTGATGTAGTATGGCGCAAAGAGCAAATTTCGGGCTCCTCTGTTCCTCATTGTCATCCCTGAAAAAGAAATAGCAAACGATGGCGTCGGTGTTGAGTTTCAGATGTTTTACGAGGAATGTGGCAATGACGGATTTCCCGGAACCGGGGTCTGCTGATAGCCAGAGGAGACCAGAGTTCCTTTTCCCCAACCATTCCTTATACTTTGGATGTTCCGTAACCCAGGTGCAAGTTCCCGCCGCTGGCTCACGAACGCGACCACGGTGCGACTGGTAGTGCGACGTGTATAGGCATCGCAGAATTTCAGCGGCGTTCGCGGAGCCCGGACCGTGGTAGTAACCGTAAAAGTTACTCGTGGTGTTATGCGAACCAGTGTTTCCGCTATAATTGCCGCGAATATTGCTGTGAGCCATCGAGCTAGAGGTATAGTGACAGACATCAGTGATTTGTGGGGCTAATGTATACAAACGACGATCTCGGAGCCTACGTTAGGAGCGAGGAAATGTCCTCAGAGCCAGTGATTGATTGTTGGTTGCTCATATTATCGATTGGCTGTTTGGTTGTGAGAAGTGTTTTTGTCGACGTAGGAAGCGAATATTTTCTTTGATACTCGTAAAGATAGTGTCCAGCGAACTGAGGAAGAATAGGGGAAAGCGAAAGATTGGGGGAGTTGCTCGAGTAAGCTACACTTTTTCCAGAAAACAGTGGCGACCCTTCGTTACGACTACCCTGCTCTGCTCGATCCGTGATAGTGTGCCGACACCTGCAA
Source organism: Tuber brumale (assembly GCA_014065205.1). Taxonomy (NCBI): domain Eukaryota; kingdom Fungi; phylum Ascomycota; class Pezizomycetes; order Pezizales; family Tuberaceae; genus Tuber; species Tuber brumale. Next base: position 231,914 of record JACCEG010000192.1, read on the forward strand.
GAACTATGATAACTTTCATCTAGCAGGTATGTACCTCATCCATTTTCCTAGCCTGCCATGCCAACATACGATATGTGGGATATAATTTTCTATTTGTGATAATTTTATTGGTTACTTCTCCAATCCCTCTGTCTGTATTTGTCGCTTTTTGGTTTTCGGGAATAAAGTACGGGGGCACAGCGCCTAATTTTTGTATGTTGCACTTGCAGTAGTTGTTGTATGAGCCACTCGTGTAACATACAACTTAGGCGCTGTACAGTACCTCTGTAGGCCTACTCGAGTACTCGAGTACTGTACTGTACCATATCCACCACTATCCAGAATTGGCGGTTCCAGGAATTGATCGGATATCGTCATCTGCTCGGACTCAAGGCGCCACCATAGGTGAGGCGAACCCGCATATCGTGGGCCATAATCAGGAGTGAGTACCCCCTAATACTTTCTGTACGAACACCCCGTCCGGGCGATCTCCCATTATCTCTGGCAGCTAGCACTAACGGTTTGCGATTTTAGAGCTATTCTACCGGTACTACATCCTAGTTGTTGGAAAATACCGCAATGCAAAATCTTGCACTTGCATACTCACCACTGAATGGCATTCCCGAACACGACTGCCATTGCATATAATGCTGTCAAACTTCAGCTATCCTAATTTGTTCTTGATCCTGTGCAACCGCGGCCCTGTTCGGAGTGACTCGTTCAAAATACAGTGTGGGTATCGGGCTTGGGAGAGATGTGCTGCTACCGGTACTATTACTCGAGTATACGATTGGATCGATTTATAATATCTGCAATGCACATGTCGAGTAATCAACCAGCTTTCACGCGCAGCACTAATGGTAGCACAAACCAATGATATCCTCCACACGGCTTTCCCAGCATGCAAAACCACTTGAGTAGAAGCTAATCACCGGGTGCCATCCTTCAAACCAGGGAAAAGTGGGGGGGGGGAGGGGCAGCAGAGGACGCCCGATCGCACGACTCCCATGACTATTCGCACGCAATTAAGTCGTATGCTTTTAGGCGGATATTTTATTCTACATGGTAGACTAAAGGTGATTGAATGCTGGGAATCGAAGTTGCAACCACCCCCACTGTGCACATTTCGGATTTCCAGCAGCTCTCCTGCCTTTCGAAACATACTATGGCTGGACCTAGTGTTGCAGCAACCTCACTAGTATCCTTCGGTGTTTGGAAAACGTACATCGTCCGTCAATTTGAGTAGGGCAAACACACAGTTCATTTGGAGATAAAACTGATGGGATTAGCTATAAGAACTACTTATCGATGCTGGGTTCATATTAGTAGTGCTTGGTGTTTAGGGAGTGTGGTGGATCTCTTTTGTCTCACGATGTTTGAGTGTTTTTCACTTTCGTACAATCATGAGTTTTTCGCCGACTCCCTCTCTATAAATGATCACGTCCTTTGCCTCTCTTTTCCATTCATTATTCTCACACTCATATGCGCTTCTTTTCTCATTAAGATTTTCTTTACTCGCTCTTTTGTCAGTCTCCTTGTTGCTCCTGAATAGGAGCGAATATACTGGTATTGTGACATTTGCCCTACATCTTTCATACCAAGTTGGTCTTAGGACGTCCCCATAAGGTAATACAAGCTAGAAAAAAAAAACCCCGCTCACTAGTGCCGCATGGAGCGTGTTACTATGCGCCCAAAAGAGGTGATCTAACCATTGGTATTGTTATCTACAATGAGTTGTCCCCCAACCTCTTCCCGAAGCATCTCCGAAAGTCCACCGGGCGACCGGTGGGCCCATACCCATCCAAAATCTACCTCATAGCGTAGCGGCGATACTACCAATGGCACGAGAGTCCGATAGTATATCTCCCATCTCATCAACGGATGCTCGAATCGCCAGAAGCCGTGTTTTGTCAACGAGTGAGGCGAATGTGTTCTTCCATACTAGTAGAAATATTAATTCCGGGCCGGGCGGGTAAGAATGGAAAAGGAACGGTTAAGGGAGCGCGGAGGTCAACCACGCAGACATATTCGAGAGTTCAAAATATTGCGCGTCGAGCTCTGCGACATGGCTACCCCGAAGAACTGCACCGCACCCAACCATTAATGCTATCTCAACACCAGCGGTAGTTAACTCTTCACCTGGAGGGAGTGTTGGAAATCGCGGGAAACCGCCGATACTGGTCGGCATGCTCATAGTGCACCCAACATGCTCAGAACCTGTCGGGCATGTTTAGGACATGCGCGACATGTTCCGAAAATGCTCGGCATGCTCGGCATACTGCATTCTCCCATCCGTTTATTCGTCCTTCCGTCCATCTGTTCGTTCGCCTGTTCGTCGTTTGTTCGTTTCGTTCCCCATTTGTCTATCTGCTGGTCCACCGTATCGCTGTTTATCCGGTGCACCACATGTCCGCCGGCCCATCCGTCTGCCGCCCATCCGGTGTCTGTCCATTGTCTGCTCATTGTTTGCTCATTGTTTCATTTGCCGTTCGTTCAGTGTTTTTTGTTTACCGTTAGTTTTCTGTTTCGCTCGGCGTATCGCATGCTTGGGAGGAAGCCAGCGGGAGTAGTATGGCTACGGGAAGCCAAAGGAACCTGCGTGGAGGACAATGGGCGAGGGTGGAAAGCGGTGGATAGAAGGATGCTGTTTGTCTTCCTTCCGTTAGTATGAGTTTTCGAAGAAGTGGAAGACTCACGTGAGCAAGGAACACGGTAGACATGTATGATGACCGGCGGAGGCGAGGAGGAGGCTTTTCTGATCGTTTATTTATGCTCTTATTTTTCCCATTAGTTAGTGAGTTAGTCGGGCAAGAAATCAAGCGAGTTGTTGAAGGAGAGAAAATTTGCTTACCCCTCCTTTTGATCACTGCATTGTCGCCTTGGCGTTTCGTTTCAGTCGAGTGATAGTTGGTGATCACTGTCGACGAGGGTTTCGCTGTTCCGGAAGATCATAGCTGTCTAAAAGGGAGGAACCATATATCTTCAAACTATGATATTTACAAGTAACTCATCATACGCCAATGTAACGATGTCCTTCTCTGCCTACCCAAACCCTAATAAGCGCAACCTTAATACCTCTGCCCAACGCTCAACATATCTCTCTCTCCAGTCCCGGAGCGGAAAGCATGTATGATGTTCCTCTATGCCATTCCCACACTCAAACTAAGGCCCCACAAGTGTCGCGATACTTCAGCTTTTGTGGCATTTCTCTTGTGATAAATATATATCCAAACATGGCCCTGTTCGGCGTGCGACAAATATTGTGGTATTTTTAAATCACGATTTTTTTCTTCGCAAAAATCAATTTAGATAATATTATTATAGGGTTAATAAACAAAGCCTTTTCAGTGTGATATCGTAGTTATATCTAATATATTTTTTTAACTTAACCCCAGTTCTTTGTTCTTTGCGCCCTTGTTAACATGATAAACAAGTGGAGAAAAAAGTTGTGGGAAAAAATATGACATCACTGAACACAGACATTTCAAGAAAAATAAAATAAAATATTTATTTTATTAAATTTTTAAGAATAAAATGCCATTTTCATGAACATCTCACAATACCTTTATATTAGTAAATGCCGAATAGGGAGCTAACCGCTTCAGACTAGCGATAGAACTTTCCCGCCACGAGAGGTATATGGTATGGTAGTGTCAATCGCAATCCAGTGCCAACCCGCATTACCGTATGACCGAAAATAGTTGGGAAAGGAGCTTGGACGGCTAGGATTTCCCCTCCGGATTAAATTAAAGGGAAAAAGGAAAAAACAAAACGAAAAGATTATCAAACAGACCTTAATACGAGAGGCAATTCCAACGTCCTAGCGAGATTCTCAATTATCTAGGTTTGTACATGAAAAGTAATTGAGCTCCACCACAAGCAGCAGCTGTCAGACAGGAAGGGCGGGGCATGTCTCACGAATGACAAAATCTTTCGGTGCGGTTGTAAAGATTATGGTTGGGGTGTTGGACAGGCTTTTTGTCTATGCTAACTACTCGTAGGGTCTACGAATAATCTCAAAACCACAACTACGGAGCATGACTTGTGGGGTAGCGCATTGGGCTGCATAAAGACTACGGAGTTTATTGTAGAAAATACCGGACGTGATAGTCCTATTGGTGGAAAGTCCCGGAGCCCTGGCAATGCCCCCCCCCCTCTGCCGCGAAGAACCGCAAAATGCCCTCGGAGGTTATGGAAGAGAGCAAAGAGTGCTGTAGCGAGCAGCGTGGGAAACATTGATGCTGCTCAGCATGCCCCAATCTGCCCAACATGCCTAGAACCTGTCTGACATGTTGAGAACATGCCCGACATGTCCCGAACATGGTCGGCATGCTCGCCAAACGACAGCATCATCACCGGCCATTCGTTCTTTGTCGTCTCCCCCGTCTACCCACCCGCTGGTTCACCCGTTCCTTTGCCGGCCGATTCATTCGCCCGTTGGCTCATTCATTTGTTCGCTCGTTCGCCACTTCCGCCTTCGCCGTTCGCCGATTTGCCGTTCGCTCGTTCGCGGTTCGTTCCCGCTGGTTTGTTTGTTTGGGCAGAGGCTCCGACGGTGGAAACTGAGACTGCAGGGGCGGATATGGGAGAGCCAAAAGGACTCTGCTGGGCAGCCGGAATCTTTGAGAAGCCTGGATTTCTTTTGTTAGTCAGGGAGTGCGCATGAGAAATGGGGGACTTGCGAGGACGTCTGGGGAAGATGATGGATATGGGTGGAGGGTAGTGGAATAGGTAGGAGACGCCTTTTCATGGTTTATTCATACTCTCATCTTTTCCACATCCGTTAGTTAGTTGTGGAGTGCAAACGAGTTGATGAAAGTGTCTTTTAGAAGGAGAGAAAGCAAGGTGAGAAATTTTTCATACCCCTCTTTTAATCGCAGCCTAGTTGCCTTGGCGTTTCGTTTCAGCCAAGTAACAGTTGATGATCGCCTCCTGCAGCTCCGGAAAGTCATAGCTGTCTAAAAAGCAGGAGATGATTTTAGAGTTTATCATCTTTTACTATCATTAATCCTCCCACTTCTGGATATTCTACGAGTAGATATAATAGAGCGAACCTTAGAGCAACCAAGCTCATCCTTACTCCCTTTGGCTGTCCGGGTACAGTACGGGTGCTTGGGTACTACCGGTAGATCATCCACATCGGCGGGCCGCGCAAGCTATCATTGGTTGGCATAATTAACCGAACATTTGATGCAAGGTTCGACCACACGCAACATCGCAACTTGAACCCCTTCCCCTCACTCGCGAACCCCACCATCTTTACCACACCAAAAGACTCCCGGTATACAAGACACTAATTGGGACTATGTATGCATTTGATTTTTAAATGTTTTTCAGTTGTGGTTCTGGTAGGCAAGTATAGTGAAAGAGGCACGCCCCTTCGCATCGCGATTCTCGGCTAATCATGCTAACGTACAGTACAGTACTGGTACAGTACAATATGTTAGCTGACGGTGTGGAGTTCTTATTTTTTCTTCAAGTTGGGTGGATTTGATCTTGAAGCAATTGGGTCTGCTAGTTAGGATGGAAGCCGAGACAACTGCATGTCGCTGTTTTGTACTTGGGCTGTCCCGCATGATTCGTGGACAGGGGGGGATCATGTTCAGCGCTACCGGCAGCGCCACGTGGAGCGAAGAGCTGTGGCATCGTGATAGCCAGTAGCCAACAGCCAACTTTAGCGAATATCAGACCGCAATTAATCACCTGTGCTGGTAATCATTGCCAGTTTGTAACATAGGTTCCCAGTCCTTCAGTACAAGTACAGGTAATCAATTTTTCTCCACTTCATAGCTAGACGTGCTAAGGGTACAGTACTGTACACTACAGTACATGTCAACCACGGATCTTTTGCGCCACGCAGTGGCACACCTGCCTTTTTGATCATCCGGCCTATTGGTATTAGTGCGATTTTGGGACAAATTCATAATTACTTGTAATTATTCGCCCAGGGCGGGCACTTACTAGCCCGGAAAGTGCAAAGTGAGGGAAAAAATGAGTCGGAAAAAGAAAAACCCCCCGGAAAACAGAAAATTACATCTACTCAAGTCCGCGTGATTGTTTTTCCAATAGATTGCAAGGATAAAAAACCTAACCAGTGAGGGGTTGTCTGGGGCATTTTCAATCACATTAACCAAATACACACTGAAGCTCGGGTTGGCGTGGAATCCCTCTTATGATATCCTAAAACGGACTAGCCCCAGAGTAAGAGATCTCAAATTCCTCAATGTAAAGGAAACCAGGCTTCCTAGGGTTTCCGGAGGCGGTAGAAATAAAAAAACTTTTTACCTCTCCGGAAACTCCGAAACTTCGTAGATTGATTTCTAATATATAGGTTCCAGCCACCTCATGATGAACAATCACTTACAGTATTCCGATACTATCATACCTAACCTATTTCCATACAAGTAACATCTTCTCCTGATCCTCGGAAACAATTTTTAGGCTTATCCCGCTCCAACCCGCGAACAATATTGCAACTTAAACACCTTGAAAAAACGTAGAAAAGGAAATGCCCGATTCCACACCCAAGGAGTCTGATACCCAAGGTTCTTGCGGGCAAATTGTCAAGATACGGGTGTATCTCAGAAGAAACTGGGATTGAGTTGAGGGTGGAATTTATTGGTTTGTCTGTGAAATACTTTTCCCTCACTCCTGCTGGTTCCTGCGCGTAGACTAAATCTGTACCTACACGCGCAGCCAGACCACCAGTCCTGCACATAACATTCCCGGAGAACTATCATTTCCCGAAAGAAGTCCCGAACTAGCGGAGAGCATACTATGGCATGTTAAAACACAAAGTGGTAATCTAAAGTACGGGAAATTCCGAAGAAAAAAAAGAGTTTTCATCATTGATTCAACCGACAATGTTTTTTCGCTCGGATATGAGAGATTACTCGATGTTTGATGTATGTGAGCGCCAGGTTTACCGGGGAGGGCGCCGGCGTACTCGAGCACTATACGGTACCATAATATTAATACACCATTAAGTCTTCTCATTGCAGATAAGGATATTGTAGATCCAGCTCGCCTCTTCTATAGTAGTATCCTCTTACACACAATCCTCCTCACACGGTACCAAAGTGTAACCTTGGGTGTTTCCATCTAAAATCAGTGTGTTCTCTGGAAACCAAAGTGATCACGACTATCTGTGACATTAAATTCCATGCCAAAGACATTCTCTAGCATCATGTTTTCTATTCCAGCACATCTTCTCCCGGGTTGTGTCCTCGGCTGTAGTTGACGGTATAGTACTAGTGGCTTCCCATATGGGATTATAAAATGACAGAAAGACCTTTCGATGCGCCCGCACAAAATATGGCTCCACTTTGGGAATGAAATACGAGCCACTGTTGGCGAAGAGGTAAACGGAGAGGCCCAAGTGGTTTGGATCCGTCAGGTTCAAAAAGAAAGTCTTCTCTGTGGATTGAGATAGGATTTCTTGCACGTATGGTCACGCTACCCCGCTAGCCCAAAACATGCTTAAAAGACAGCTAGGACTCCGGAGCAGAAATGACCACGATCGCCGTACTCACAACCTATCACTCGACTGAAACGAAACGCCAAGGCACTAGGCAACAATCAAAAGAGGGGTAGGACAAATTTCCTCCGCTCACGCACTCTCTCTCTTAAACACACTCTTGCTCTCGTGAACTCACTCTATTGCTCGCACTTTTAACTAATCTAACAGGAAAGCACAGCAGTATAAATAAACGACGAAAACAAATCTCTTACTCGCTCCGCCACCCTCCATACATATTCATCATCTTCACCACCCGTCCACGCAAGCCTTCCATTCCTCCGCATATTCCTATGCTAACAAAAGAAAAACTACAAAGGACAAACACCAAAACTCTCATACCCGCACACATCCCGCTCCTATACCCATATACTTCCTCCCGTTCCCATACCCGCACGGCTATCATACCCGTACCCGTACCCATATCGCTCCCATGCCCATACGGCGAACAAGAGAGACAAACCGGCGGACGGCAAAACAGCGAACGGTGAGCGACCGGAAACGACGACGGCGAGCGGTCAAACAAAGATAACGGCGAACGGCACGGCAAAGCGGCTGTGAGACGCGCGGGCCTACGAATGAAAGCAACAACAAAACGGCAAAACGGCGAACGGTGAGCGACCGAAAGGAATGGCAAATATCCGAACGGGCGGGTTGAGCAGTGTACGGGTGGAAGGGAGGATAGGAAAGCATGCCGAGCATGTTTGGAGCATATCGCGCATGTTGCAAACATGTCAGATAGGCTCTGAGCATGTTGGGTGTTCTGTGAGCATGCCGAACAGCATTCGGAGTTTCCATCCATTTCCAACAATGCTTGAGAGAAAGCTTAGGAATGGGCTTGAGGCCGTATTGGAAGACTGGTTGGGCTTATCCTCGTCTCATTTTATCTAGCCAAGAGCGCATATGGATGTTGTGGAGGGAGAGTTCGCGTATCTCACACAAAGATGTTGGTGAAGGCGTTGTTCGCGCTCGAGGGAGTGGTATTTTATTCCCAGAAATGTATTATGGAATGGGCACCGTTTTCCTGAATCACGATGTTGTATTTTCAATCCTTTGAGTCATTCTAGCTGCCCAGTTTTCCAGATTATATCGTCCGGTGTGCCGGTAAACTTGGGACCCATGCTCTGATACGATCTTTTGCAATCCTGGAGAGGGGGGGATGCTGCGACGCCAATCCCATACGATGCGAGGGGCTTCCTAGCTCCCTTGCCAGGATCCCCGCCCGGAGAGATAATAACTGATCAGAGTTTGTGTTGCCAAGCTGTTCTGCGGATTTCCGGACAAAGTCTAGGTATTGCGCATACTCTAATACCTTGATGAAAACAAGATATCTACATCTTCTCCGCCGGTTTGGAGCCAATGGGTTGCTGTATCGCCTAATAGGGTTATGTTTTAATATCGTATTTACTCATATAATGCATCATACTATCTCCGCCAGACCCCTAACCTCCGCCAATCCCTACCCTAGCCCACGATAGGTTTAGCTTGACAGGTGAACAGAATTGCGAATAGCACTACCGGTATCATACATGTGATCTAACACAGTCATCACACTCAGGCTTTATCGTGTGAGGAAAACACTAATCCTTCTTAGGGCTTTTGTCTCGGGGCAGGGGAGGTTAGAACACTGGTGGAGATGGTGAATTATATCATACGAGTAAATACGGTAGAGGTTTTTGCCAGTAGGTATTATATTTGAAGTTTCACGGGGGCTCGGCATTACAGTCTATCCCTGTTGGAGAAACCCTCATCATGATCGAGTAGAGTACACAATTTCCTTAGAGCTAACCTAGCCAGCGACTCCCACTTGACTTGCCAATATACCTTGGTGAGATGCACGAAATATAAAATCACATGGGGGCTCTCGGAGCGGGGGGGGGGGGGCAAAAGCGCCAAAATTCCCGCTCTGGTTATATAACCTGCGAGCAATTTCAAAAGCCGATTCGTGAGCCACAGACCACTCAATGAGGTCCTATCACAGAATTATGTGGATGCTGGGGTAGCCATCTGTGATACCTATGAGGGGTATGTGTTCGGAGTGAAAAATCAAATATTACTAGGACAGCAGGTAAAAAAAATGGACATAATATCATACTCTTCCTTGCGCAGGAGAACGCGACGAGCCATGTATCATACTTCTCGTAGAACCACGACCCTACCGGACAATACTCGTATGTGACCTAGAAGAAGTGATGGACTTGATGGGCTTTTCAATCGCGCCCTGATGCCTCTTAGTTTATGTTGATATGATATCATAAAGTGCTTAAGCCACTAGGGCTTGATAATAGGTCTTTCCAAATCCCCCTCGGGTCGGCAGCTTGGATTCACCAACATCGCCGAAAACTCGGGAAGTATACCTTTCAGATTGCGTAGATTACCCCATCCCAAATCGAGTATTCCCCGCATCCATGTGGGACCTCGGGTGTCTTTGAGAACAAGCAGTGCTAATGTAGTAGAGCCCGGGAGATTGGTTGCGGAGGACTGGGAGCCGGCGTGCCTTTCATCTCCGCATAGCGATACCCTACTGGTACAGGATGTCAGCTGATCGTGAAAACTTATACGGCTGTTCTCGGACTCTCTTGCCCTTTCTACATATAGGGGAGAGCTAATTTACCCTTCTCGAAATACAATCTATTTATCACTAACCACTGTGCATTACCTGTTTCATGCCGATAACTGACACAAGAAAATGAAAAAAATGTAAGTTGGGGCAAGAATATGGGCTTTTTCCGGTTCAAAATACCTCTCACAGACATCTCCGGCCTCGGCTGACATCTGCATAATTTTCGATATAAGTGAGCTTGGCATATCTGGTAAGTATTATGTTGGGTTTTCGTTCTTTTTTTGTTAAATCCGCGGCTCATTTACACCTATGTACAGGAGATTCCATGGCATGCACCCTAAGGTATGGTCTAATAAGTATTATGTTGGGCTACAATGTTACTTGTATAATGTGTACTCGAAACGGTGATGAGTGAAATGGGACGAATAGTTGTATGATAAGGACAAAAATATAATTGGAAAGCACCCCCAGCCCTCTACCCAAATGACAAAGAAAACTCACAACTCTCCGATGAATTACATCATTAGATATTAGAAAGGTTTCTGATAATTATAAATATGCCTGGTTTCAAAGACTGGACAAGGCGCGCACTGGGAGAGTTTTCAAGGTGAGAACGAAGATGAACCCAGAAGGACAAAAACAATAGTAAGGAAAAGAAGAGATTGTTGTAAGATAGTAGAGTGAGTTGCAGAGGTTCAGGAAAGACGAAGAGTAGAGGGTGAAAACACGAGCACGGGGTGGAGAAGTGGGCACGAAGTGGGGATATTGGATAGCTGCAGTCAGGGACTCAGAGGTGATATATAGTCCTGTAACCCAACAACCTCGGACTGGATTGAAGTCGGTGGTTTGCGGGCTCCCAGTAGATTCACCACCACTTCATGTCCCTTCTGGGACGCGTAAAAGAGTGGTGTGTGACTGTTGTTGTCAGGTCTGTTGGGGTTGACATCTTGCCGCGCCAATAATAGATTCACTATTGGTTCACACCCCGTGCTTGCACCCCATGTGAGGGGCGTCCTTCCCTCGTCGTCTGGCCGATCGGGGTTGACATCTTCCCGGCCTAAAAGTAGCTTCACTAGCGACACATGCCCTGTAATTGCAGCCAAGGAAAGGGGTGTATTGCCCTTGTTGTCCGGCCCATTGGGATTGACATTCTTCCGGTCCAAAAGTAGCTTCATCACTGACTCGTGCCCGTTGATTGCAGCCCAGGAAAGTGGTGTCCTGCCATTGTTGTCCGGCCCATCGGGGTTGACATCTTTCCGGTCCAAAAGTAGCTTCACCACTGACTCATCCCCTTGCATTGCAGCCCGGGAAAGGGGTGTCTTGCCCTCGTTGTCTGGCCGATTGGGGTTGACATCTTTCCGGTCCAAAAGTAGCTTCACCACCGAGACGTGCCCTTGCATTGCAGCCCAGGAAAGAGGTGTACTGCCCCCGTTCCTGGGACCATCAGGGTTGACATCTTCCCGGTCCAAAAGTAGCCTCGCCACCGACTCGCGCCCGAAAATCGCAGCCCAGGACAGGGGTGTATTGCCATAGTTGTCTGGCCCATCGAGGGTAACATCTTCCCGGTCTAAAAGTAGCTTCACAACTGACTCGTGCCCGTAAATTGCAGCCCAGGAAAGGGGTGTCCTGCCCTTTTTGTCCAGCCCATTGGGATTGACATCTTCCCTGTCCAAAAGTAGCTTCACCACTGACTCGTGCGATGAAATTGCAGCAAAGGCAAGGGATGTCCAGCCCTCGTTGTCCAGCCAATCGGGGTTGACATCTTGCCGGTCCAAAAGTAGCTTCACCACTGACTCGTGCCCGAAAATTGCCGCCCAGGAAAGGGGCGTCCTGCCCTTTTTGTCCGGCCCATTGGGGTTGACACCTTTCCGGTCCAAAAGTAGCTTCACCACTGACCCGTGCCCCGCAACTGCGGCCCAGGAAAGGGGTGTATTGCCCCCGTCGTCCGGCCCATCGGGGTTGACATCCCCCCGGTCCAAAAGTAACCTAACCACTGACTCGTGCCCTTTACTTGCAGCCCAGGAAAGGGGTGTCCTGCCTTTATTGTCTGGCTTCTGGGGGTCCACACCTTTCTGCCCTAGTAGTACCCTGACGGCTTCCTCATGTCCTGCCCTCACTGCCCATTCGAGTGCCGTTACACCTGCAGAATCTTGACGGTTGATGTCACAGTCATTGGTTGCTAACAAGGCAGTCATAACTTCCACAATCCCGAAGAAAGATGCACAGTGTAGCCCACTGAACCTTGGAGGAGTGTTGGCTCCGGTGATTTCATCAGGATCCAATATTTGCTCTAAAAGTAATTTAGCGGCTATATGGTTCTCGTGCTGGTCTAAGAGCTTCATTGCCGGCGGTATCGTGTGATCTGAACGTTCTCGATTCGCATGAGTGCCCCAATATCGAGAACAATATTTGAGGAAGGGCATTCCGGAGAGGTCCGCCTGTGATATTGACGAAAGGGCCTTGACCTGGTCTGAATTCAGATAGGTCAAGCAGGTTTCTGCCATTGCTGAGTGGGCTTGGGTGGAAAGGCTCGCATAGGTGGAAAGGTACTCGCGCAGTGTGTGGTGGATCAACCGAACAATTGAGGCTTCCTTATCCACGGTCACTAATCCTTGACAGCAGGCAAGCAGTGTCTCCGTAGCCGGGACATTGTCGCTATCGAATTCTGTAGATCCAATTTCTACGGCGAGCGCGTGACCCAGTTCATCTACCCGTAATGGCCGCTCCGAATGGCATATCCACATCAAGGCGGTAAGAGCGAGTTTTGCTTTCTCCTCGCCTTGAGCTCTTATTCGTTCTATTGTTGCCTCGTATGCATCTCCTAACCCTGACCCATCACTCACCGCATTGAGCCTCTTTCGCCTCCGATGGATTGTTGGCTCTCGCAGGATTGCCTCGATCTTGAGCCTCACCAGTAGGAATCTGTATTTCTACCTGTCAGTATGACTCATAAAGGTTCCCTGGGCCCGCCACTACATACGTTTCTGAGATCTCTCCGCGAATGCTGTTCATGATATCATTCTCTAACTTACTATCCATCACCTCGGGAGTTGGGTCTGTCCTCAGTCTCGTGCGTAGATATTTGACTCTGTCATCATCCCTGACCTTTATCGATACACTTATTACCCTCCCACCCAGATCCCTCTCAACTGTTCCCTGGATGGGTGACCTTCCAGTCATGAACATCCGAGTGTTTGACGACTTCTTTAGAATTTCTCCCAATGCACCAAGGACTTCGCGTTGGTGTTTTAGAACACATTCGTCTAGAGCGTCAACACATATGAATGTGCGTTGTGAGGATGATATATCGAGGAACATGTTCATAATATCGGAGAGTTGTAGTCCTCGTCCACCAATAACCTTATTTTGGCCCTTAAACTTCTGCTTTATTTCGACCGGAATTTCTTCTAACCCACCCAGAAGCTGTTTGAGCAAAGAGCCAAGCATGTTTGTGGGAGACTGCTCCTCCCGGGAAGCGAAGTCATAGTAGAAACAGGCCACGGCCATATCTCGTTCCATAGCCTGGTTGCATAAATAGTCTACCACCACGGAACTACCATCATGGATTGTCAGCGATCATGGCCTTTTTTTCTCGCTGGCTGTGTCATACCTAATATAACTCTTCCCGACCCCCGGATCGCCATGGCAGAACAAGGCGGCATGATCGGATTCGTCTTTCGCACTACCATTATACCAGCCTCTGAACTCCTCTGTCCCTAGTAACCAGTCCCCCACATCACCGACCCGCTGATTGCGGATATCCTGATGTCGCACATGGGGTTCTAAGGGAGACAGCCAGGCTAAGATTCGGGATTTATCATCGGCGCCATTAAAGGTAATGTTAGACACATTAGAGACATTAAATGCATTAGACACATTGAAAGAGTTGATATTTTCGGCGAAATTTCGCGACATTCTTCGGTTTTTCACTAGGATACTGTAGAGAATAAGTTGGTGAAGAGTTCTGGATCGATGAACAAAGTTCCACTAACTTAAATTTAAGTCCAGGAAAAGCGGGGTTAACTGCCCAGCCATGTGACTCCACGGTGGGAACCTAGTCAACTGACAAGGAATTTGTGAAACCGTACAGTGCAAATCGCTTAAAACCTTCACCTCATACAGGCCTGTACTCGAGTATTGGATATTACATGGCACGCTCAAAACTCATGATGTTAAGAAATAAAAACCGTGCAGAGGTAGAAGATCAACAGGGCTTGGTTCCTACGGTTTGACATCAGAATATAAGTTAAGATTCGTAAAGGCTATTGTAGGTAAAGTTGAAGATTTTTTAGGTGAGAGTGAAACAGGTACCCTATTATTCACCACAAGGTGTAGAATCTGGACTGAGAAAAATAGGCGTGGCATTATGATATACTCTGCATAACGATGGGTGGTCGAATACGGTAGTGTATTGTTGGATGGTCACCATGTCTTGGCAGTTGCGAAGCACGGCTTGCAGCGGTTCGGGTAATTTCTGGGTTCCACTCTGGTTCAGCTTTTAAGTGATTTGTACCGTAACTCGAGCGCTCGTACTAGTAGCCACAAAATCCGGACCACCGGTCCCGGAAGCAACGCCACACCTACACTTTGCTCTAGGTGTATTACACTGTACGCCGCAGCACGAGGGGTAGATGATTGCGCCGTTGGCTATTTTGCACTGGTAACAGACACCTGCGGAGACTCGCAGCGCAACACTATCGTGGCAGGCAACCCCCGGAAGCCGCAAGGACCATGAGAACAAATATTTCTCCCCAAAGCCCCCAAATTGAAAACCCGAGATTTTTTACGCCCAGTGAACCAAAGCGTCCAGTCCGTCCGTCTGCGGGCGCGGACGGGACGGACGGCAGTGCATGGGAGAATGCCCGGGACGGATGGCAGTGCATGGGAGAATGCCCGGGACGGACGGGCGGGCACTGCAGGTTTCTAAAGATGTGAGATGTGCCAGGTTTCAGCCAGTGACGGCAGGTGACGGTCGGGCCCTGTAGGTGACGGCCGGGCCCTGCGGGTAATGGCTGAGCCCTGCATATGACTGCCGGAAGATGCCATTTATACTAAGACTCCAGGGCCCGGGTGTCAACCCCTAGGACGGCCGTCTTTATGAAATGCGGACGCCATGCCCCGCCGTCCTCACCCACCGTGCCCGGGACGCCCTGGACTACAGTCCGCCAGGGCCATGTGGGGCGCCCGGGACGGTTAAGAACACAGTTTACGCCCCAGTGTAGTCAGCCCTGAAAGTCACCCGGGACTCAGTATAGAGGCGACATACAAAAATAGAGGGAAACAACTTTTTGTTCTACCTTGTCAGCAGTCTCTCAACTCCCTGAACCTACTATTTAGCTCATTTGGCCGAAGAGTACTATTTACCCACCCCCCGGTTTGATCTGGAACCCGGAGTTTCTCTTATGACATTACTAGGAGACAAAGACCGGTTTCCCGCGACATGAGCGATGACGGGGTAACTCTACCTGATATTCGGGGGTTGCTCAATATATATATAGTCATGCCGTGCAAGGGCTCTCCTTACTGCTTCGGTTTTCTTCTCACAGATGCTGCGGAGTTAGCTAGCTACATGCCGGGTGGGCGCTGCTGAGATATATAAGTTAAACAGCATACACTAATATATGATCATCGCTAATCCCTTGGCAAGAGGTGGGCAGCGCAAGGGATGGTGATAAGCCATTGAAGTAAAGGCGATTGGTGGTAGGTGTTGGGTGATAGGGAATAGACATTCGGTGATCGGAAGTGTGGTGTTATAACAGTTAGTCGAACTGTTGGAGATTGGGATGGTGGATGCCGGAACGCAAGGCCATGACAACCTTTGCGAAAAATTGGAAATGACGGGGAGCCTTCAGAGAATTTGCACAGATTTTTTTTGATTGGAATTCTTCGTTGCTGGCGAAAGGTGAAATTATTTCTATATGTAAAGCGGTTCGCACTAACTGTCAAGGAAGCCGCCGGTCAATAAACATTTCCTTCTAATAAGCTTGGAACCCTCCAACCCGTTGCCCATACATTTATCCACATCGGAGGGGCCGCATCTCCACCGTGCGGACACGCACCGACACCCCCCCCTCCAACCGTCGCCCAACCAACCACCGCCCCCTGTCCAAGCCCAGTCACCATCCCTAAACCCGTGAAACCACTGGGAAATCTACCATGCAGGCTGCCGTTTCCGCAGTACACCCTAAGCTACACGAGAAACCTGTTGGGTCCACTACCGAAAATCAGGCGTGTGGACTCGAATAACTCCAGACCTGAGATTCTTAGAAGTGGCCTGTCCAACAATTAGCTGTATAATCGAGGAGGAAATATCTCTTCACCAAATAGAGACGGCCTCTTTTCTTTTGTTTCTTACAGGATCCATCACTAATGAGTCGTTTTCGAGGTCTTCTACTGGCATACAGGGGACACAAAAATCAGCCAGTATCAAGGAAACATGAGGTATACTACCACTTGCATTAACTAAGCATCACTGCTTTGATCACGAACCCCGTGGCTGTTTGGTGAGTGATGAAGAGTTTGAAACCAATAACCCAAACGAAAGAGCTGGATGAATTTCTAACTATCTTTACGGACCCCTAGGGAAGATCCTGGACGTCCCAGATTATCCTGCCCCGGGTGATTTCGAGTGAGGGACTCATTTCACGGAGTCTGAGAAGTCATGCAGCCGTTAGAACCGTATCCAGGGTTTGTCAGGTTCTATCTTAGTAGTACTTTATTAATAATCCTGGTATAGCGGACTATAGGGGAGCACTGTCTGTAAACTCCTCCAGCGAGTCTTATCCCTCCAAATCACGAGAACCCGTGGGGACAAAGGGAGTCCTGTCGGCGGACGGGCAGAGGAGGTTCGAGAAGTATTCGAGCCCAGGGTTCCCGCAGGCCGGACGGAACCCCCACCCCCTGCCGCCGAAAACATAGGTAACACCAGTGCAACAGCGCTGACCCTGCCTTCAACTCTCAGCTGGACTGTAGTTGCCCATGAGCCAAGTCCCCTCGCAGCCCGGTGGCACAGGTGACTTGTAGCAATGGATTTCAAAGTTGAGTCGGGAGTTGGTGTTCTAGGGGGGGTGGGTTAGTCTAACTTAACTACCGTAACAGGAAAGCGGGGCTAGGCTCAGATAAGAGCCGCAGACCTCTAGGGTAGTACAAGATTAAGAGCCGATAAACTGAAGAACAGCTGCTAAGCGCTAAGAGCTACAACTGGTTCATATTTTCAAGCGGCTGAACTCTCAGTAGTGCCACCAGACCACCGCCAAGACCTTGCTCCCCCCATCACTAAAATTTCGTCCCCAAACCTACAGCTCCCACACCGAGCCTACACGAAACCTGGAAACAAGCGAACAAACCGGAGAGCATCTTTTGCAAAAGCCACATTCCCGCTATCCGAGGCCTGCCTGTTCTCCTTCCTCCCCCTCTTTACTCAACGAATGGAGATATGCTCGTTCATTGGCTCCGTAGTAAACAAAAAAAGTCGAAAACCAGACCCGAGTGAATACTGAGAAAACAAGAGATCGCACGACCCAACACCCCCCTGAACATGGCAAGATTACCCACGCTCATTCTACCCGCGTCACCCCACCTCTCTTTTTAAACCCCGTCGTTACCCTCTCCCAGTCTTGAAGATTGCGAAACTTACCCGAGTAAAGTCTAGCCCTACTTTCAAAGCTACAAAGAGCTTACTCAGAAAACTGCTGCTGCCAGGTAGGATCGCATTATCAAGCACCATATCTTGGGTTGCTGCCAGTCTCAGAGATCTAGCGGGGTTCACGAAGGTATATGCGCAAATGTGCTACAAGTCAGCGGTGATTTCGGTGCTAGAAAATAGTTGCGCATTCACAGTCTTTGGAGACAATATAGGCATTGGTGCCCCTACCTCTGGATCAGAGAGAATGTTGAACATTGGAGAACAGAGGCAAGCAAGCAAGGCATCCGGGGCTTTTTTGTTCATTTCAGTTGTGGGAAAAAATAATAAAAAAACATGATTAAAAACGGAGAACATTGTCATAATATCTTGGCAAAAATTGCTCTACGGCGGTGGACCCAATGTCTTCATAGCAGCATTGATCAGTCTCGTTTGTCCCCGGACTAAAACTGGCAGCTCGAGAAGCGGATCCTTGGCTGCAAGATCGGAAGAAGCTTGTTGTGACGTGGTAGTCACTGATCCTCCCAACTGCCGCAGCGGAGGTGCACGGGAATGTATCGACTCTCGGATTTTGCTTGCTGTAGTTTCCGCCGATCACGAGCCTTAGAAATCCTCCGAGGATACTGGAGTACTAAGCCTCGGACACTTTCTGGCATCGTCAAAAATGAGAGTAGTCCCATATGAAGCAAGCATGTGCTCAAAGATATGAAGCATTAGGCGGGCCATGCAAAGCGCCTTCCTCAACCTATCACATCCATTCCCATCATCGGATAGGTGCCCTGCCCGAGACCCGTAGGTCACCAGGATGTCGATATCAGGCCGAATAATCTGGCATGACGAGCAATCACCATCCTCCATGTATCCAAAAATAGTATTCGTTGATGTAGCTAATCATTTCAGCGACGAATCCATTGAAAGTTGATCCTTTGGTAGTCGTATTCTTGCTCTCGTCTTCAAGATTTATAATGCGAGGCTCCTTGGCTTGTCGGAAAGCTGCATGGAATTGTTGGCGCTCGTACCATACAAGTCGTTAATATTGCCGCGTCGGGTGCCTGATCATGGTTACCGCTGATGATTGCCCGATTGTGTGAGGGAGTGCGTGTCGTTCGGACAAGAGACCTGGATTGTGCTGGGGGCCTTCGGGAATATCTCCGGCCACAATGAGGATGTCGCCGGGTGGGATGTGTACTTCGGATAATGGGATCGTGTGTAGGCCACTGGTGGAAACGATAAATAGTTTCTTGGGCAGCATGTGGCAGGTAGCCGGCGTTGGATCTGCTCAAGGCTATATTGTACGGAATACAAATCATGTCCAGGCTAGAATCCAGACTGCTGAAGTTCACAGGGGAATAGAACCACGCATTGTGCACTACCTCCCGATGGAGAAACTTGTCACATTTCTCTAGGGAATATGCGCACTCCTGGTCCTGTTGGCCTTACCAACCCGCCAGGATACATATACCATGGTGCCATCCCAAGAGTAATTCCATGTGTTTACTCTGTGATCTGGTAACTTACTTGGCTATTTGGTGGAAAATCTTGGGATTTAGTGAACCACCAGGGCTGATATCTTTCTAGGTTCATTAAAGTGCCATGGGAGTGCTTCATTCCTGATCTTTGCTATCATAAGGCTCGTGATACGGGTAGTGTTCGCCAGTAGCCAAGCTGGCCTGCAGAGAGTGACAGATACACAGCCCTGCTAGGCCGGGTCAAAAAAAGACTTGCCTTGGCCCTGCTTTGCCAAAACCAGCAAGCCGGATGGATACCCGCGGTCCTGGCAGGATTTCGGCATATACCATGCAGTTTATAGATGTCCTGAAAATTGCCCCCGGATACCTAGAGATACTTCCAAATGTCTTCAAATACTTATAGATATCGGGGGATATTTGCGGATATCAGCAAACTGTTGGACGGAGATCTTTTAGCTGCTCACCGCATGTCCGCTCCCCACCGAACTCGCAACAACCCTGACCCAAATATGCGGGGCGCTGTGTAGCTCTGCGTATTTTCTGGCCGATAATCCTGACCCTACCGCTATACAAAATACATACTGCATGTTTGACTAACGACTGGTTAAACATCTCAAACGCAACTTGCGACAGCTATTCCGAAATCTCCTTGAAGACAGTACTCCTATCTAGTAGAGATATCGCCATATCCTCGGCCATACTCATACCCTTGGCCAGATCACATCCTCGGTCAAATCCACTGACTCTCAGCAGGAACAGAAAATTGGGAGAGTGCGAAGCCGAACGCGACAGCCGACTCGGAGTATACTGGAATTATGTAGGAAAGGATCTAGATGATCCAGAAAGAATAAAAGGCAGCTCATTTTCCCTTTGTCAGTTGTTTTCGTTCTATCATCCAATTTGTCTTTTGATCCTCTGTTACCGGTATTTTAAGTCCGCCAGTCTTTCGTTTTTTTTTTTCATTTCATACTTGTCTTTGTGAAAATACTTCTCCAGTTTTGCATAATTACATACAATCCTTATACGACACAATTGTCTTACTATAGGCTCCTACTGATTTTCCAGACCGCTGTTCGTAAACCTTGTTGTTGAAAACAAACATGATATAATATCTGAAGATATCTTCTGCTGGTTCAGGCCTGGGATGCATGGGGAGAACGGAAAGGGTTCCCAGAGGTTCAGAGCATTGGGGGTACTCGCGAGGCCGAGTAGAAGCCGGACACCGAAGATGACAATTCCCAAACAAAGTGTCCGGCTCCAACTCGGCCGCGCGAGCAGTGGGAAAGTTACCGCAGGTAAATTTCTGGAATGTCAGCAAATTACTCAGACTTTTAAACTTTATCACACAGTACTCCTGTAAACGGAGAGTGCCAAGGAATAGCGAAGGCCCTAGGCTAATAGTTATCCTAAAAACTAGGTCACCATGTAAATAACCCGCGAAACTTACAGGGAAACTAAGAGGGGGCATGTAGTGAGGCTTGAATTCAACAATAGCACTATGATATCGTATGATATGCGTTGTGAATCCGCATGCTATACCCCTCCACAACACTAACCGATTCCCGCTTTCCTGTCCCAGTTTGTACGCAAATCCCCATCCTCCCTTGCATGATTAATATATGATACTTAGCTTGTATTTCTTTCTAGATCACTAGTAAATATCTTCTCCCCTCTTTCTGCTTCTCCTACTAACACCCAGCGCCCCTCACACCTATTTGTGCAATATAGCTAGTGGGTACTACAATTTCGTTACGACTAGCCCTGGACGCACTGGCCTACTTCTAGCCTTTACTGTAGCCTGTGAGTCGTTCTTTTCCGTTATCACGCTTTGGGATCAAGGCTTTTATTAACCTCATGCCAGTTTTTCCATCCAGCGTACCAGTGATCCCGCACCTTTCCTGGTCGCCGGATCAACTACCTCCACTATCAAGTCAGGCTAGCTACTAGTAGGTACCACACAGCTCCCGCCCCCGGGGACACCTGGACCCCCACCCACCATGTAACAGACTAAATGCCCCCGATGCGTAATGCCCCGAATACCCCAAACGGATAGGGAACGATCGGAGTAGATCCTGGAGGCTGCGGGGCCCTGGTAGGTCATTTAGGGGCATGATTGATTGCTCTAAATCCTTAGTAATTTACGGAGAAGATTTTACAGACATGTCTTTCCTTGTTATCACGGAAGCATACGGTGGAATGGGAACATGTTTGGAGACACAGAGACAGGCGTGGTCATCTATGGAAGGATCAGGATGTTTTTATCAGGTTTTATTCATAGACCTGTCTTTACCATCGGTTTAAATAGAGATTATGTGCGAGGGGGGCGAAAGTTGATTACTTCACTCATATTTCTCAGTGCATAGATTCCAAGAAAGTCCTCTCATTCTACACTATACTGCTGGGCTATTTATCTCCCTACTCATTTCATACATCTTCTTGCACGGGGATACGGTGCTTTTACACATACCCTATCCTAGTCAACGTCCTTGGGATTTTTTATATGGAGTGTGCGATAGCTCTATCCAAATAAAAGAGATTGTACTCTATCCCAGGAACCATACCTTGGTGGAATAGGAATAGAGCGCAACTGAGCGCACTCAAACATGGGCAGGTATCACGATACAACACGGGCAAGCATCGTTGTATGGCTGTTGCTGTCCCCTAACCTGGGTCCTATAGGCAGCCGCAAGAATGAAGCATTGTTGGAATATCGGGATATGATCCTATGATTAGACTAGTATTGGGGGGTTTACGGTGGGGGGCTGGTGGGCTAGCAGCGGAGCCTAGCAGTCAGTGAGATCCTAAATATGGATAGCCAATCTCGAGGTTACCCGCGTATGCAGTATTTACTCGCTAAATCCAGTATCGAGGATCGGGGCCTTGTATCCCTTGTCTGGGAGGGGGATGGTAAGCGGAAATGGAAATTACCATACCTCACTACACGAGGCTTTGGAGAGTAGGTTAACAGAATTTCGAATACCTGTCATTGAGAGCTACCAAGTTCGGCTTGGTACCCAAGCTACACCACGCCTAGAAAACACTATTCCGTCTGCGTGTGTTTGTCTCTAATCTCTGAGGTCAACCATGTTCCACCTAGCCGGTGAAAATACGGTATAACAACGCACTACTAGTGCTATGGTCAACCAGGTCCCTTTTATCCAAATTTCCTCACTACCTGTCCATATCCATCGAACAATTATAGCACCCATTTTTGTAATATAGTCCGGTTTGCTCGCAGAGAACCATAATAATCTATTTGACAACTTCAACTC
Organism: Tuber brumale; assembly: GCA_014065205.1. Lineage (NCBI taxonomy): Eukaryota > Fungi > Ascomycota > Pezizomycetes > Pezizales > Tuberaceae > Tuber > Tuber brumale. Next base: position 254,355 of record JACCEG010000192.1, read on the forward strand.
CAACAGCTTTGATAACTATTGGGCAAATTCGAAGGAAAAGTCTAATGCCCAAACATATAACGAAAACAGCGATGACTTTATCCGTCATCAAAAGAAGCCCCTCTTTTTTTTTCCTGTCTTCAATTCTGAACTCATCATTGTTCCTAGTATACGCTCTCAAACTTGAAGGGTATAAAGATAGTCTACAAATATCATCATACGACATGGCCGCCGAATAGCTGAGAATAAGTCAAAACTGCCCAGTTTCCAAAGTGGACGCAACCCAATATAAAGGAATAATATACTGGTATGGGAGAGTTATATGTGGGATCTAGAGGAAGAAAATGTTTTTATAGACAACGGAGGACAATCATCCAACACTTCCTGTTGGATATATGATTTCAATGTAATGGCAAGTAAAGATAGCATAGACACATGTTTTACCTTTTAGGACATCAGGAACGAGGATTGAAAAGAGTCATTGATCTATATGATATGGCCGGTTAGTGTATAAAGGGCAGCTTTTCGGTACACTGATGTGAAGAGTAAGGCAATAAGTACTCTCTTTTTCTTTTCTTTCTTCAATGAAAGCATACACTCATATATTCGTTAAATCAACTCACCTCCAATCTCCAACTCACCGTTTGCGATTTACGACACTTCTTAGTGGCAGGCCACCGAGTGATATCTCATGATAGTCGGAACACAATTTTCAGCGATATGATAAAAAGAGATATTTTCCGTCCAAACTACTGGAGATAACTACTGTACATTCTACTTTTGATGCGGTGTACTCTCCTCCGTAGATTCGCAATTCATTTTTTGGAAACCGTAGGTGTTTGGGGTTTCACACCCCCTGACTCCTCACGTGGGTGAGCAATACCAACATTATACGAAGACTCAATTCTAATCAGCAATCCTTGTATCACTAAACCTGTGTGGGAGAAGGTTTGAAGGACTTTTTCTTCTGGTTTGGTGTTGTGTGCTTCAACCGATCTGCGCCTCGTGAAAATATTTCCGAGACCCACTCGATATAGTGAAAGAGAGAAGGTAGAAAATTGACTTGAATCGAGATGATGTAAATTGACTGACACAGAGAGAGGGGGAAAAAGATGAGGATAAACCCGATTGAAATAGATAGAGAAAAGACGTGATCTAGATCGATGTTCGGGGGGCGTGGTTGAATTTGTCTAACCAAGAAAGCATGAGAGCACCTTACAGAAATGTAGCTCATAAGTTCTATTGGTTCTGCTAGCACAGGGTGTTGCGCTATCAGGGGCGAGCGCAGTGAATAGAGTATAGTGGCTTGGAGAGCTTTCACCCCCACCCAAGGACCCCAGGACCACCATATCCGGTGCGCTGCGCTCGCTCTTGGTGGCCCAACGCCCCATACTAGCTGAGTATGCAGAACCTACACGGTGTATCTTACCTTCTGATGATAGAAGCAGGAAATTCTGCATGCCAAGTTATCTCCAAGATAAGAAATTCCAGAGGGTAAAAACCCCGTGGCTCCTAGAAAATGCCCTATCAGCCATGCCCAGATCCCAAGCGGCCAGTCCTACCCATAGCCTGGCCCATAGGTCGGCAGTTCCGTCAGTCCGGCCACGATTCCGAAGAGCCCGGGTCAGTTCATCCCGAATGGGTTCCGGCCGCCAAAGCCGGCGGGCACCCAGGGAACTGCCAAATCGGAACTGGGGTAGGCAACCCAATCGAAGCCGCAAGTTGCGCAGGAAAAGCTCGCAGAAATCCCACAAAACACAAACTACCAGTTGAAACCCCGGGCTGCAGGTGACCCAGGCGGGGCCGGGGTTTGGTATTGAAAAGCCACATTCCCACAGCCTGGCCCCGTCATCCTGGGAAATACCTAGATCAGTCCCGCCGTACTTGAATGCTGGGCGGGTTGGCTGCTTGGGATCACTGAGCGTGGGGCTATTCAACACCGGTATATCATACAACCAGCAGCTAGGAGTACTTGATAGAGTGACCCGCCCATTACCGTTAGGCCAATAAAGATCGGCGGGGGATCAATTATTGCTTTTTCGCATACTTGTCTTTGAAATCTACGCAATTTTCATTAACTCTATCTTGCCTTGCCTACCCTCCGAGCTAAACCGTTGGGAATAATAGGTATATATCGCACAATTCCTAAAGCACTTGGTAGGTGGGTTATAGGAAGGGCTGTGTTATGGCTATCATGCCAACTGTGCGATAGTTATTTCTATTATTATTATTATTATTATTATTTTCCGCAAGGTGCGAGTGTAAAGCTACAGTAGTATTCTGAGTTATTGTGTGTCTGTCTTCGGCCAGAACCAGACTAACCGCAACTCGTGGCCTGTTCTTCAACTCACGCAAGGGGGGTTTTAGAACAAAGCTGGGAAAGACTAGACACCCTATAGCCCTGGTATTGTTGTGATAGATGTTGTGTGAAGTGTTGGAGTAGATGATGATCTGCAATGTAGGTATATTCTTTCAACACTAATAGGCATTTCTCACTGCTAGCTTACTTATAGCCCTGTCCCATATTATTCTCCATATTTTCTCAATTCTACGCTCATACCTTCTCCAACTCCAGCATGCAGTCTCCATACAAACCACCCTATGCAATGTTCCTGCAGTTCTATCATTTCTTCTTAACAATTCCTAGGCATGGTGGGTATGCCATTGGATAAAGATGCGGAATTTATACGCCAAGCACTTTTTGGTCTATTTGACTTTGGTTTACTTTGCTCTGTAATTTTCATTATTCTATTTACAATAGGTTGTCTAGAGGCAGTGATCACATACTATCACTTATCTTATTTCCAGCCACCCCTGCTGAAAAATTTGTAAAGTGGCAATAATTAGAATGGTGGTTGTATGGAGTGAGGGGGATTGAAGCAAAGAGAGGAATTAAATATAAGATGTATGATACACAAAGTATGGAGTCAAATCAGATGGGAGTCATATGAAGGGATTCAGTAAGAGAAAAGAGTAGCGAGTCAGGTGGGGGGTGAGAGAGTGTGTTGAGTGTTGAGTGTTGAGTGAAGTAACTATGGAACTGGAAGGAAAGAAAGGAAAGGGAAAGGAAGGGAAGGAAACAAAATGTAAGAAAAATCACGAAGCGCTAGACCAATGAGCCCAAGCGGCTGGTCCGTGCCGCTTTGAATAGAGCGGTCAGGCTGACCAAGGCCCTTCAAAGCCCAAGCCAAACCTGCCCCTTGTCACCAGCAGGCCTAGGATTCAATGGATACTATAGCTTGTACTTCATCACTAAGAGAGTTTGTTATTCAATAGAACTAATTGTTCATAGCACCATTACTGTAGCCTTTCAAGCCTCGCCTCTATGCAATCCCATTCCACTGTCTCTAGCAGGGCTACTTTTCCCATGACTCACACAACGTTCTGCTGCCTGCATGGCGTCATAGCTAATATAATGAATCATTATCGAAGCCACTAATGCAGTTTCGCCAATTATAGATTGGAATCTGAGAACTATTATACCCCTGGAAACTAGCGTTTTTGACAGCTTTATTTCTGCATCTGACTACTTGCTCCAAGCATCTGGCAGATTTGGCTCCAGTTACTCCCAGATCAGACCCGGTGGTTTCCTGGGCATGGGCGGGCTTTGGAGGCTGCGGGTAATTTCCGTCAGACTGACTCAGGCTTTCCAAAACCATGGCTCGACTTCTAACCGCTTAAGATCACAGCTGAACTAGTGCCCCGTCACCCCACGGCACCAGAAGTGGTACCTCAGAGATATGACTTTGACATTTCCCCTAGTCGCCTCGCTACGACAATCTCCTATAGGACGCTATTGTATCCAAATCTTTATTTTTGTTGCTCTAGGGAAAGATTTGCCGATAACAGTACAATTTAACTAGCCTGTAAATCCGCACTGCGTCCAAGTAAGTTATGTCGGATTTCAGTATCAGGAAATAATGAGGGATCAGACTCACGCCGGAAGTGGCTCCAGAAAACCGTGCTATCTGCTTGACACTATCGATGAATCCATGGGAAAACTATATCAATGGTACTCGAGCAATAGTGATTGTTTTTCCCATAAATTGAAGGGATAAAAGAAATCTATCGATTGGAGGCTGCATAGGCTTTACATCGCATGAGCCAAATTGAGAATAAAGAGGCCTAGGCCGACCACGAAATCTTGCTCATGATACAAGTCAAGTGTCGTGAATAGTTTCAAGAGAGCCAGGTTTTCCCGGGTTCTCGAGGGTGGTAAAAATAACAGCCTTTTTTGCCTACCGGGAACCCCCAAAACCGGTTGTATCAAGATCCAGCATGGCTCCAACCACCCTATGATGAAGAATCTCTTACAGCATTGTCTAATGCCTAACCCATTTCCATACATGTAACATTCCCTCAGGATCCTCGGGAACAATTTTTAGTCCTATCCTGGCACAACCGGAAAACAATCTTGCGGCTCAGACGGCCGACTCTGCTCCATGCAGTGGGTTCTGCAGGAAAATTGTCATGATATAAAGGTATCTAAAGCGAGTCTTGAATCGAGCGCGGAATCTATCTATTTTTTCAGTAAGATGCTGGCCATTTAGTGCCGCTAGGTCCTCTAGGCACAATCAACCTGCCCTTTTTGTGACAGCCGCCCGAGACACCAGTTCGGCAACGACATTCCTAGAGAGTTGTAATTTCCGGAAAGGAGTTATCAATCAGCGTAGAGTATAACATAGCATGGCATAATATATATATACTAGTAATATAAAGTACCTGTAATTCAGAAAAATGGTGTTTCATCATTCATTCAATCCATAATCTTTTCTCGCTGACATGAAAGCTCACGTGATGCTTCTTAGGGTGTAATGATAAGTTTGCAGGCGGGTGGGTGCCATGCAATACATTACAATATGATACTGTAACGTAAGTCACCGTAAACATACGAGGCGCTGTTAATGAAAGAAAATAAAAACACTTGGGCCTAGCTTTGTGCTGATCATGAAATGGTAGAGAGAAATAATAAATGGACAAGTAATTCATCCATGCTTTAGGAATTTATCGAGCGATCGCAAATTACTCAGCACCCACGCCACTTTCAATGCTTCAAACACCTGGGAAGACCTTTGCTTTCTCCCCATGTGTCGCAGGCCTGAAGAAGAAGAGGGTATCCTTAGGTATTGTATCGTGTTCACGGGTAATTCGTGGCTATCCCAAGGTGTCTATGAGTGTTTGAGGGTATTCGCAAGCACCTCAAGATATCCGCTAACAGTTTAAAAAGGAAGCACCCTACTAGCCATATGATATGTGTGGAATATGGGGCCGTCGGGTATCCATGCAACCCGTAGGCTTTTAGCAAATCCGGGCTTAGGCTAGTCTTACTTTGACCTGGCCGCTCGAGAACACTGCTTGTATTATTATGAGTGGCATAACGGGTAATATCAGGGACAAAGCACTTCTATGTTACTTCAATACAAATGGAAAGATAGTAACCCCAGATGTTCACTGAATCCCTTGATTTTCAACCAAATCGCCAAATATATTATCAGGTCCCAGTGCACACAAAAGGAAGACCAGAGGAGCACCCTTTCTCCCATGATACCATAGTACAACATTGCGATGGCCTAGCGCGATTAGTGGGACTGGGAGTACTTATATTCTCTGAACGGGTGTGACAGGTTTCTCCATCGGGAAGTGGTGTATCATACAATGCATGGCTCTATTTCCCTGCGAACTTCGGTAGTCTGGATCCTAGCCTTGGTGTGATTAGTATTTTCTATATGGTAGCTTAGGTTAGTGAGTTAGCCCAGTTACCGGTATGTGGACTTCTTCATTTCTCCTTTTCCCAGTTGTGCTTTATAATGCCATCCATATCATGCGTACGTAGGCCTCCGCCAGATACCGTTGCCATTGTGCTGTGCTACAGCAGCACCAACACCCCTAACAGATTACAATAGCGATACGCCCAGCAGCGCTAGCAACTAGGTGACTCGAAGAGTGAGGATACCGGTATTGTGGGAGACCTCTTGTTTGAGGTAGTAAGGGGGCATTGTTGTGCTCAAGATACGGTACTGTACAAACCACTGGGCCTAAATACACCACAGATATCCCCTCTATGCTTCGCATATTGAGACCACGTCCTTTGGTCGTGATCAATCACGTGGCCATCTACTAGTCCGACAGTATCCAATCCCATAATTACATATTTCCGGTCAACCTATTAATGAGGTTGGAGAGCGAACTTCATTAACAACTTCCTCATATATTGAAACAATGGCCCCACCAGATCCAATGCCGGATACCCTGCTCCTACACTACCCTGGAAACAATTATGGATTTCGCGGCCGGTGACCTTTCTGAAGGCCGCGTGCCACCTCGCACAACTCATGCAGCGCATCTCTAAACAACGCGCACTCCCACACGCTATCAAGATAACCATCGGCGGTAACCATAATCGAGCACCCAACGCCAACTGTGACGCCTGTGACGCTGCAATATGTAACGACTTACATGAGTGCTGGCAATTCTGTACAGCACTCTGACGGGCGGGGGGGTCCGGTATCGTATATCTTGAAGACGGGAGCAAGTATGTGATGAACAAAGGATGAACACGCAAGGTATTTGGGCCACTGAAATCATTAGTTACATCGACCAATACTACTTTTGGATGCTAGGAGGAGGGTGGTTTCTCGTCATGAGAGATTATTCCTCTTAACTCGACATCCTGGTCACCCTCCGTCACGGTACTTGTCTGATGATATGATGGGTTGTGGAAGGAGGGCCCGCCCAATGTTTCATATGGGACTACTACCCTCAGTTGCGATAATGTGCAGAAGGTGTTTGGGCCTAACATCTTAGGAGGATTTCTGAGGCTCGTGATCGGCGGAGACTTCAAGTTCGGTAAAGAGAATATGGGAGTAGATACATTCCTTCACACCTTTGCCGCAAGCGGTTGGGCTTATCAGGGGCTACATCACCACAAACTTCTTCCAATTTTCCAGCCAAGGATCTGCTACTTGAGCTGCCGCTTTTGGTTCAATTCTACTATTAATACACCGGACCCGCCACGGTGGAGGACATCCAACATGCTCGGAACCTGTGCGACATGCTCAGAACCTGGTCGATGTCCAAAGGCCTGGCGTATCTGTTTCCCGCCCATCCCTTCCTTTCCCCCGTTTCTTCTCCACCGTTCTTTGTTCATCCGCCATTCCGATGAAGAGTTTGCTGGTTGGAAGGAGTTCTGTTGCCTTGACCTACCCGAGACACTATGGCTATGGGGGAGCCAAAGAAACTACACGAAGCAGCGGGAGTCTTCCAGGAACCTGTTTTTTCTCTTCGTGTTTTTCTTTTATCAGTTAGAGTGGGCACAGAGGGCAGGGGGTACCTGTGGAAGGGAGATATGATCCGTGCAGAAGGAGGATGGGGGCATCTATCGGGACAGAATGGTAACTATCCAAAGGCGATGGACAATGGAAGTCTTTGTCGCGTTTGTCTTCCTGTTTGTCAGTTTGAGCTGGCGGAAAAGGATTGCGAGACTTACATGGAGGAGTCCGAACGAGCATGGTGAGAGGAAGAAGTAAATATGATGCTTTCGTTATCGTTTATTTATTCTCCTGTTTTCGCCGTTCAGTTGGTTAGAAGAGTTGAGCAAGAAATACGTTTTCCGCTCCCTAAGTATTGCGACCCCACCACCGAGAAAGCCGCTTACCCTACGCTCCTTTGATCGCCGCCCTGACCGGTTGATCGCCATAGCCCTTTCACCATTCGATCTCTTGTACACCCGTACAAGGCGTTTGCAGGGGGTGTGGTTGCTCGTGGTACATCATTCGGTGGTATTCGCTCGTGCTTGTATTTTGGCCTGATTTTCGTCAGTCAAAGAGCTATCGCAGTCTAAAAAAGATATCATCGCAAAAAAATCTGTTTTTCATTATTTCATTTTTCTTTTGATTGCCCTACATAGATAATCTCAACACTTTAGCGGACAAAATCCCATGATATCTTGCCTACTTTCTTCTCTTCTCCTATGCTCCTCATTCTCTCTTATCCCAACGGGGGGCACCTCATGCCTATATTGTCTCCATAGAATTCGAACGCGGAACTGTTTTTCCGGTATCGCCATCGGAAATGACTTGCAGCATGGTGCGCATATGCCTTCGCCAACCTCATTGAGTCCCCAACACTGGCGACAATCCACGATATGGTATCCGGTAATGAGATCTTACCTACAGAGCAGCAGGTTTCCGAGTATGCTCTCTATGGCTTTGAAAGTAGTGCTGGACTCTACTCGGGTGGGTTCGCAACGCATGGCTCGGCTCCCGTTCCAAGATCAGCCACGTCTTGAGAAGGTAACCAATGGGGGGGTTTAAAGACAGCGGTGAAATGAAGGGGGTGGAATGAGCGTAGATAATCCTGTAACTTTCGGGCAGGTGTTAGGTCGTGTGGTCTCTTGTTTTCTCTGTGATCGCGCGGGTCCGGTTTTCGGCTTTTTTGTTTGCTGCCAGGCCGATGAACGAGCATATCTACACTCTGAGCTGATAGGGGAAGGAAAGAGGGTAGACCCCGAATAGCGACAATGCGGCTTTTGCGAAAGATGGTCTCAGGTCCGTTCGTTCGTTTCAGGGCTTCGCGCACTCTCGATGAGGAAGATTGAGATTTTGGCAGGAAACTTTAGCGATGGGTCGGGTGAGCAGGGCAGTGTCTTGGCGGTGGTCTGGCGGCGCAACCGTATCTGAACCGGTTGCGGCTCTTAGCGCTTGGCTGATGTTCTTCAATTTGGCGGCTCTGAATCTTGTACTACCCTACAACTCTACGGCCGAGTCTAGCCCCACCTTTGTGTAGGCTGACCCATCTCGCTGGAACACTGACATTTGGCCCAACATTGAAATCCCTTATTGCTTTAAACGGCGATGACTTTTGAACCGGCGAAACCATGGAAACCGAGGACGATCAAACGGCGAAATGCTGTAAACAGCGAAACGATGGATTGCTCAAGCGGTAAAACAGCAACGATTAGTAAGGCGCAGAAAAACCCAAATCTCCAGCGCACGACTTGAGAAGGTGCGGAAGTTCTCTCTCACCTAACCCTCTCGCTCTCTTGCTCTATCACAGGGCTGGACTAACTAACGAGAATGGTAAAAACAGGAGTATATGGATTGATCGCGACACAGCCATCCTTCTATCCTTCCGCCGGTTGTCACACATATCATCCCATTTCTCACCTTCCTCTGCGTACGCAACAGAAGGACGGGCTTCGCAAAGACTCCCACTGTTCGTTGCCGCCGGACAGCTACCGCTCCGCCCCTTCGACACCTCCATACCGCCGGGAACATGATTTGCTTCCAGCGGATATATGTTTTCCTTCCATGGATACGCTACTCCAAAGCGCATCTCCGAAGCCACTCCCCGAACAAAAGAAACGGCATCACGTATATTCTGAGCATACGAGCAGGTTCTGGGCATGTCAAACGAGCTCCGAGCATGTCGAGCAGTATCCACGATTTCCAAGATAGCGCAATTTGTGGGATGCCCGTAGCACACTCCGTCCAATAACTCATGTCACGCATGCTTTAAAAATTGCACAATAAATACCTGTCATTTCCGGGGGCAGTTAGTTGGGTAGGCGAGGTTAGAGTTATTGAAAATTTCAAAGGGCGTAAATTTAAGGATGAGAAGGGGCGAGGATTGGGTTCACTGTCGATCCAATTGATTTGACAGTAAAATGCGAGTCATAAGATGCGTTAATCCTAGATTCAGTTGACCTCAATATAAGCTCCCATGAACATGTCAGTTGCAACCCGCGATTCATGATTGGGGAGAGGATTACGAGCTCGGGTTGCCCCTAGCACTGTACAGTAACTTAGTGTTTAATTATTCTTTGAGAGTTGGGATGCCAGCTGTTTACCGATTCGGCAATACAATAATATATTTTGATTGAATACACAATCTTGGCCTTGCTCGCCCTCGCGACAGGCAAGGGATTAAACACCTGGATGTCAAATGCTAGAAAGTAAATTATAAATCGACGGAGAGTATGTCGCCGCAATGCTTAATACAGTAGACATCCCAAATAGTTTGTACAGTACTGTACGTAGGAGGTGAGGGAAAGTATATAGCGAGTGCGGCTAATAGAATATCTATTTATTTGGCAGACAAAACTTTGCCATACTTTTTTCGTACCTCCAAGTACTGTACAGAGAATGGTTTTCATCATTCTCGCAATTAATTGTGTCCCCGCTATCACGAGATACAGTATTACTCGGCCACCCGCAACCAAGAGGAGATGTGTGATTCTTGAATGGATATTGACGAGCATGAGAGGAGAATGGGATAGTAGAATCTTGATTGGTTATGGTACTGCAGGTGTGTTGCTATATAGCCGAGAAACCCCTACCGTATTGTACTGTACATTGACGGTCCATACCCGGGTTTCACTAACCTCTGGGAGATGGTCCACCTGCTTATCGGCCAGGCATCCTGAACTCACTGGTGCTGGACCAATTATGGTGTCGTGTCTTGATATCCTATTCTAAAAAGGTTTCACTCTTGTCGCTGGAGAGATCTTTCATGCTCATAACTGTTGGACGGAGATCTTTTTGGCTGCTCACCACATGTCGACCCCCTGCCGAACTCTCAACAACCCTAACCCAAATACGCAGATTGCTACAGTACAGTACTGTACTCGTCTCAGGCAAGTACAGTACAGTACTGTACTCGTCTCAGGCAAGAAGTATCCGAAAATACGAGTCGTGACTTTGTATTGCGCATAGATCTTTTGCCATATGTTTTAGGAACCCTGTTTTCGGATACTTCTTGCCTGGGACGAGTAGTTCTGCGCATTTTGGGACTAATAACCCTGACCCTACTACACACACACACGATACCTTCTGCATGTTTGACTATGATAACAGCTAGCCAAACACCTCAAACACAACTTGCGATAGCCATTCCAACATCTCCTTGAACACAGTACTCCTATCATGTGGAGGTATCATGGCCAGGAATACCCTCAGCCAGATCATATCCTCGGTCAAACCCACTGACCCTCGGCAGGAACAGCAATTGGGAGCGGGTGAAATTGAATGTGATACCGGTAGTGGACTCGGCATACACTGGAAGTATGCAGGAAAGGGTCTGAATCATCCAGGAAGGATAAAAGTCAGCTTGTTTTCCCTTTGTCAGTTCAAGTTGTTTTCATTCTATCATCCAAAAAAATTGTTTTTCACTCCTCGGTTCCCGGTCTTTTTAAATCTGTCAGTCTTTCGTTTTATGATATTTCATACTTGCCTTTGTGAGAATACTTCTCCAGTTTGGATATTTGAATAGGGTCCTCATACCGCACAATTGTCTTTCTATACGTGCCTACCGATTGTCCAGATCGCTATCCGCAAACATTGTTGTTGAAAAATACCCCCCGTCCGTGGGACCCAGGCCAGTGCACAGAAACTACTAGGAATTGGAAATTGTGCGTGCTGCTCGGCATGCTCGGATGCTCAGGTTATTGTCTCTCTCTTGCTCGGATAGAGGTCTTGGAGGTGCGCTTTGGGTTAACGCATCCATGGGGAAGAAAAAAAGATGTATGACACTGTCGGAAGCAGTACGGGAGAGCCACAGGGGGCTTAACTGAGCCAAACGGAGTCCACGAACAGTGGGAGTCTTCATGAAGCCTATCTTTCTTTCATTTGCTAGTATGGGAGAGTGCGCAGAGGGAAGGGAAAGGGAAACTTGTGTGGATGAGAGTGGATATGTGTGGTGATCGATGGAAGGATGGGATGTCTTTGTCGCAATTCATATATTCCTCCTGCCTTTACCGTTTAGAGAGTTTGTTCAGTATAGCAAGGTTTTCAGTACACCAAGGGCAAGGGAGTGGGAGGAATGTGACTCACAGGGTAAGGAGAGAGGGCCAAGGTAAATGGAGTGGGGTAGTAACTGTAGATAATAGTATCATAGAAAATTTTTCACATAGGAAGAGCTGCTACAAATGAAATCCATCCAATACAGAGATTTTTGCAATGGTACCAAAGGTACGAGTAGGATTAACACAGGCTCAGAAGTATAAGCTCTGTGTTTTGCGGTCAAAGAATCCCAATCTCAAATTATCAGAACTTGCTGAACTTCCGGAATGTCTGAGGAGGCCAGATGGTGGAATCCTTCCTCTCCCAAGTCTCAGTGAACACATCAAAGGCTGGAAGGAAAAGATATTGCAGAGCCAACCGTTAGGTATGTAGTGGTTTATAATTCAAGGAATCTTGTTAACATAAAAGTAAGTAGGCTCCGAAGCAGCAGCAAAGCAGAAAGCTCGTAAAGCTTAGTTTCTAATTTTCGAATTTTCGCTAGCCAAGTGGATTGATGCAACAGAGTTTGCAAAAGTACCCATCGCCAATGATGTTTTAAGGGCCCAGTCACTTGTTATTCAAGAGCATTTGACTCAGATTGGAGGGGAAGAAAACTTTTCACAGTTCACGATGTCTAATGGCTGGCTTCAGAACTTTAAACAGAGGTACCTGATTGGTTGATTAAAGTATGATGGAGAAGCTGGAAGTGTAGATCTTTGTGCAATACCTTTTCGGAGTGCTAAAATCCAAGGTCATTTAAGGTCTTTTGAGCTTAAGGATATTTGGAACTGTGATGAAAGTGGTCCACAGTTTAACAAGCAGCCTGCATACTCTAATGTACCCAAAGAAAGTGGAAAGGTTCTGGCTGGGGTAAAGCTTGATAAAACGTGTATAACAATATTCCATACTACAAATGATGATGGGAGTGTATAACGAAATCCCTTTTGTTCCCCTACAACTGTAACTAGCTAGATGTTAGTTTTGTCTACTCAGGACTTACCTCATAGTCCTTATTTTTCCTATTTGTTATATCACTACCCAGTTGGGTATTTCCTTGCGTTACTATTACTACTGGATTAGTATATTGGTAGTAATCGCTAGTTTTATCTTCAGTTGTTTGAATTTTATTACTTGTTTTATTAGTTTTATCCTGTCGCTTTAAGTCTTCTGCTTTAAAACTGTGCTTGTTTTTACCTTTCGCTACAATGATAGCCATGTTGTATTATTTCCTTAGATAGGATAGTATCATTATATTTCTTAGCTACAATCTTTTGTATGTAAAGAGCTTACAATCCCTTAAAGATTTAGTCTCTCAAGCCCTACAGAAACACTGTTCTGAATATACTACAAGTTGAATGGTGTTAGGCATATGGAAATCCGAGACATGTGCACAAACCCATGATAGGGTAACTGCGCACAGACCCATGGTAGGGTAACTGCGCACAGACCCTCAATTTACCGGAGCCAACACCCCCCTCCGGCCCCCTTATGGGGCCCACATGTCATTAGCGAGGTTTCGAGAGTTGCGTCCCATAACTAAAATGTCACATCAATGAAGCCCACTTCATGACACCATATACGTCGCCGCCGTCCATCCGACTGCATGCTGTTTGCAGGATATATGAGAGGGGACCTTTGGCGACATCTGGGAAGTGGAACGGAGGAGATCCGTTGGAGGCACATTGAGATAGTAGGCTTCAAAGTTGGGCTTCCTAAACTACGGGCCGAAAGTGACTGGACGTTTTCGGAGAAATACTCTAGGAGGATATCCCAGTAGTGAAAGATATTAGGGGTATACCGAATCCACCCATACCCTTCTGAGATCAGCTGTAGGTTGGTTGGTCCTAGTAATAGGACCCCTCTACGGAGGCCGGCAGACCAAGGGGAAGCATGCTCAGAATGGAAGACCTAGATAAGTCGGAGACCCTTAAGACGCTGACACGTCGGGCTTGGACTTGCGATTGGCACTAGGTGGCCTGGCATGAACCTGATCACTTCATGACCGAAGAGACGACTGGACGATAGTCAACAAGACTAAAGTCATACAAAAGTCTATACGGACATCTAAGTTGGAGACGGCTGTTTGGTATAACAAATAGCGCAGTCATCTCAACAGAGGAATACTATTCCGAGTCCATGAAAGAGTGTGATAAGTTTCAGGATCAAACGGTGTTCGCACTTATAAGATTCTGGACGTTTGCGTATTAAAACCAGAGTGGTACTTCGGAGGCCTAGTAGTTAGAAGTAGTCCACGAAAACTCAGACGTGGGACAAAAATATTGAAGTGCCTCCCGAACTTTACAGACATCATCAAGCAACGGAGAAGAGATCTTATCAATATAAAATTGTTTACCTCATAAATCTTTACCTTACTTTTATCGAGACGAGCCTTCCTCGACAGATTCTCTGAACAAACATTTTGGCCTACGTCTCTCTGTTATATACTTGAGTTTGGCGTCCGCCTAACAGTATATTGATAGTTTTCCTGTTACCAAGGCTCACTATATGAACTACGAGTTCACTTCAAACTCCACCCTCACCTCAGACTTCGATTACATTTTCGAAGCACCTCACTGCCCCATCTATATTCAGACATTCGAAGAAGTCTTCGGTAGCGAGCTCTTCGAAAGCGAAGAGGAATACACGCAAGAACCCTCGTGGTTCATAGTACCTTTCGGGATTCCAACGAGGGATCAATTCAATGGCATATACCGCACTTGGTACAGACCGGACTTCAAGTGGAGTTCTACTGAGTCGATAAACCTTGTCGACTGGAGTACCTAGTACTCCGATAACAAGAAGGCAGGTACCGAGATCCGGGGGCCAGTCATCCCCTCGGCTTGGGCCTGATAAAATCCTTATATGTACTATAAGTACATCCTACACTTCGAAAAAGGAGATTCAGGTTTTGAGTCCAGAGTCGGACCTACCGAATCCTTTTATACCTATACCTCTAGAGTATCTCAAGCGTTGGATACCTTACATACGATTCCTTAAACCTTTTAAAGGATATTGAGAACTCTGGTACGAAGTACCAGTAATTACTCATCCAGGGCTATTAGAGCAATTAGCATACCTGGAAAGCATCACAATGGCTGAGATACCTCAGGACCCAAGAAAGAGAATAACGGCGGGAGAACCAATAGACACCCGCCCAGATACGATGGAAAAAACTGATGATTCGGCTATATGGAGTCCCTCCCCATCAACACCTCGTGAACCCACATTTCGGAGAGGAAATATACCTTCCCCCCGATCCTCAAGTGCTGCGAGCACTCATAGGATATCACGGGTCCCCACGCCCAAACCCGGAGGAGACCATGCTGCGAACTTGGCTAAATTGGCTGCCTGTCTTGGGATAACCTTGGGTCGAATAAGACAGGACATAGATACTTCGCTTGACCAAGCCAATATCACCTTTAAACATTTGAAGTGAGCCACCCAAGACAATAACTTGAAATTAATTAAGGTACAACAGCAAATCGCTGAAGGACAAGATGTCCACAATAATGATATCAGACTCCTGTTAATGCAGCTGGCAGGCATGGAAGCTGAGATCAAGGGAATACAAGAAGAAATGTTGCGAGAAGTTGCGAAGAAAATTGACGCTCAAGAACAGCGTCAACAGGAACATGAAGAGGTAACCACGACGTTACATGGAACCTTCGGGGAAGAAAGCCAAGCGGCATTAGCCCGAGATTAGACTTCGGAACAAATGGTCCTCAGTCTATGGGCAGAATTCGTAGAATTCCGCACCCAAAGCTCTACGCATGAAAGGGAGGTCAACCGTACCCTAGGACAGATGCGTCTAGATCAGACTACCCACCAGGCGGAAATCCGCCCAGCTCAGGACCAGCAGCAACGGCAAAATGATAAGACTAACAATACTCTGGAAGTAATGGCACAATCAATAAACAGAATGTTGACTGCCGCACCAAGTCCCGAAGCTGCAGGACCTGCACCTTTACCCGCAGTCCAAGAAACGGACGACGAGGAGTACTATGCTCCACCTATACACAGGGAAAAGGGAAAAGGTAGAGAAGCCGCTGATGTATCCCCCTTAGGTGCCCAAGGAGGTAACCCAGGAGATCCTAGTGACGACGACGATGATGATGATGAGAGAGGAAGACAGAGAGGAAGTCCTAGCCGACACGTGCGAGGACAAACACCAGAACAGTCTGGAATGGCGGAAACGCTTGCCAATGCAATGGCACTAAATATCAAGTGACCATCAGAGCCACCCCCATTCTTTGAGGATAAACCCACACAAGATATATACGTGTGGATCCTACAATGCACCGACTATTTCGAGCGGAACCCGCGAATCTGGGATGATGCCAGGGAACGTGTCATATATGCGCTCAGCCGTACAAAAGGAGAGATAGTCCTTCCTTATACCATATGGTACCGGAAGGCTATGGATGGGCTTCAAGGGGAAACCCAGCAACTAGAACTAGCGACATGGACTCGTTTTGAACACAATATGATCAAACGGTTCGCTCCAGTAGAAGCCGAACGACTAGCACTTCGTTCGATGAAACTAGTTAGTACGACAGTAGCATTGAATGTTACTTAACGATCATGCACAACCATAACATTCGCGCACGCATGACTGGAGAATCCTGGAGGGAGGAAGTTGAAAATAAACTTCTAAAACAAATTGTCCACAGATTGTCAGCTCTGCAATATACAACGGATCAAGAATGGGAGGAGGCGCTAAGGCTGTGTGGTCGGTCAGAAGAAGGACTTCTGGGAAGAGAGAGAATTGGGCGAGACAAACCGTCAAAGCCCAAAGTAGTCCAAGAGGTCAAAAGAGAAGACTGACGGGACTCTAAGCCGAAGCAACAAAGGGAAACTAAACTTTATGTCAAGGGAGGTGGAGCCCCACCACGAAAACGGAAAAGGGACGAGGAACTGGAAAAGCCCAGGAAAAGGTTGGGAGGTGCGACAAAGACCACGCACACAAACTTCGCCCAGGCCCATACCGGTATCCCACAGAGTGTGATAGACACTGGGAGGAAAGAAGGAGATTGCACACGTTGTGGAAAGAAAAACCACACCTATCAGGCGTGTAGGGGAGATGCCCATATATCGGCGGAAATGGTCAGCTTAAGACCGATACAAATGGGAATTCGACGAGCAAGATCGGCTATTGTAAAGCCTAAAGTAGCTCGCAAAGTCGCAACTGTTCAGCACCCAGCCCGAGTGAATAAAATCTGGGAACTGGCAGACGACGAAGAACGGACCTAGGTCAGTTCATTGGCACCAACGGCGATGGCGATTGGGTATTCAGTGTCCTAAGGTAACTGGAATCGAAATGGGAACCCCCTTTGGCTGGAGTGTATTGGGTACCGACCACGACGGGGATCGGGTAGTCCATGTGCAACTACGGGAATCGAAACACAAAATGATCAAAGAGGCGCGAAGCAAGTCACTCCTTTCAGGATCAACGCAAGTAGGCTCTAAGTGAAGGGACCCCACGAGGGACTTATGAGCTCGAACACAAGAATCAATATATGGAGAGTCTTGATCGAAAAAGAGGATAGTTAACTTTTCTACATGGCCCGGGAGCCAACAGTACGAAGTTCCTCGAGTCACCTGGTGGTTGCCTGCTACCTGTGTGCAAGCAAGTTACTATACCGAAGAAGTTGGGACATGGCAATGCAAGATCTACCTGATAACAATACACGACAGGAGGACAACCGATGCGGGCCATTCCACCTACTACACGAGTCTGAGTCGTATTATACGTATGTACTCTCTTGCCTTCTGGCCAGAGTGTGGGATAGGGATGTACGACTTTGGTGCGTAAGGCCCCTCTGAGGGAGCTGGATGGATAACCGAAATCCTAAGGGAAAGGACTCAGTGAAAGCAGGAACCCCACACCAGGAGAGTAAAATGGTTAATAACTGCCAGAAAATCTGCTTTGAGCCTAGGTCTGGTGTGTCGGTAGAAGGCATTCAGCCTGAAAACTAGTCGTGCACAATAGCGTATCGGTGAAACGCCGCTTTAGTATATAGACCCAGATTGTTAGAGCAAAACAGTTACTAGTTTGTCTGAGGAGACCTCAATGGTCGAAACTACGCGGGCATAGTAACAAACATCTTGTTACCTACACCCAACGCTGACGATGCCTAAACGAAAGAACCAAGAAAGTCTTATCCGTGCTAAGCGAATGGAGTTAGAAGCCCCAAAACCAAAACGATACAACTGTCCGGAGGGGATCGCTTACCTCCATATACACGATAAGCGATACAAAGTTAAAGTCTTATTAGATTCAGGATCCAACGTATTCCTTATCAACACGGACCTAGTTGAAGACCTTCGCGTTCCCTCTATAGAATGCGACAATGCAGTTGATATCTTAGGCTTTGACGGATCGTCAGCCACCTCTGGAGGGAAGTGTTACACTCGCCCAATAAAATTGGAAATAGGAAAAAACCGACACATCTCTGAAATGTCGTGTGAAGTAGCTAAAGCAGGTCACTATGGAATGATAATTCCTTTTGGTTGGTGGCATCGTGAACACCTAGTGTCTCACATAGAAGATGCAGAAAATTGGACCTTCTCCGCAAAATGTTGCGAAAACTGTGTGGAAGAAGATGAAAGAATAGCGGATATGTTCGAGTACGAGGAAGTGGTCGCTTGGGACCCCAATGCCTGCCGCATCAGAAGAATCGGAGCCATTGAGAATACGGTGGAACTCGAGTCATTACCGAAAAAATACTGGAATTACAAGCATTTGTTTGAGCCCAGATGGCAGAAAAATTAGCTCCAGGACAGATATTCGATCACGAAATCAAACTGATTCCAGGTTCAACTCCCCCATGGGGGCCAATTTATCCACTGTCCGATAAACAGCTTAAAGCTTTACGAGAATACTTGGAAACAATGATCAAACAAGGGAAAGTCACACGGAGCCAATCGCCAGCAGGCGCACCTATATTATTCGTACCTAAACCAGATGGTAGATTACGTCTAGTTGTGGATTATCGGAATCTAAATAAGATTACTATCCTCAACAAACATCCCCTGCCACTAATGTCCGAACTCAGAGATAGAGTAGCCGGCGCAAAGATCTTCACCAAGTTAGACCTTAAGGACGGCTACCACCTGATTAGGAAAAAAGAAGGAGATGAATGGAAGACAGCGTTCCGTACAAGATACAGACACTACGAATATAAGGTCATGCCTTTTGGATTGGTTAACGCTCCAGCAACCTTCCAAGATATGATGAACCAAGTTCTACAGGAATACTTGGACGTCGGAGTAGTGTGTTACCTTGATGATATTCTCATTTACTCAAAGGATGAAAAGGAACACATCGAAGCTGTTAAGAGAGTTTTACAAAGTCTATCAGACTTTCAGTTAGCGGTGTGGCTAAAGAAATCGACTTTCCATGCCACGGAGGTGGAATTCCTTGGCTATATGGTGGCAGTCGATGGGGTGTCCATGAGCACCCGAAAGGTGGAATCCATAGTGGTCTGGAAAGCACCTAAGTCGGTTAGGGAAGTACAAGTCTTTATGAGGTTTGCTAACTTCTACTGACGATTTATAAAAAACTTCTCGGCTATTTACAAGCCAATAACTGAGACACTACAAGGAAATCCTAAGAATTTTAAATGGGGGACTGAACAAAATACTGCTTTTGAAGAGCTAAAGCACCGATTCACCACAGCTCCCATACTTCCCCACTTTTTCCCAGAAAGAGAAACAGTGGTAGAGACAGACGCTAGTGATTTTGCACGCCGCTGCGTCCTTTCTTAATACTTTGAGAAAAGGCTACCTCCAGTGGCTTTCCATTCCAGAAAATTAAATTCGGCGGAGCGCAATTATGAGATTCATGATAAAGAACTTCTCGCAATCCGCGAAGCTTATAAGGAATGGAGACACTACTTGATCGGAACAGAAAAACCGATTACAGTCTTTACCAACCATCAGAACCTACAATACTTGCTGACCTCAAAAGTCAGGAGTGGCCGTCAGATTCAATGGGCACAGAAGTTGGTAGAATACAATTTCCGTATTGTATACCGACCAGGCACGAAGGGTGGAAAGCCTGACGCACTAAGCAGACGGCCGGAGTACCGTCCTGAGGAGGGAGCTACGCATCGCAAATAGAAAATTTTGAAAGAAGAAAGTTTCTTAGTGTTGCTGGTAGCGAGGGTAGGCGATGAAGGAGAGGACTGGGATGGAGATAAAGATTTCGATTTGGAACCTCGAAGAGGTGGAAAGGAACCCGTCATTAGGGTCAAGAAATTGAGCAAAAAGGCATATTTGCCAACAAAGGGCTCAAGAATGGCGGCAGGACATGACCTGTATGCCATAGAGGATGATATCGTCCCGCAATATTGACTAGCATTAATAAGGACGGGTATAGCTGTGGGGCTACTCGAAGGAACTTACGGAAGAGTTGCCCCAAGAAGTGGATTAGCGGTCCGAAGCGGAATCTCTGCCGGCGCAGGAGTAATCGATGCTAATTACACCGGCGAACTCAAAGTCGTACTTTTCAACCATAAAGACATGGACTGCCAAATAAGAATGGGCGATCGCATAGCTCAATTAGTGGTAGAAAAGGTCGACACCTCGGACATGATAGAAGTCGACGACTTGGAAGAAACGGACCGAGGAACTGCGGGATTAGGAAGCACCGACATAGCGACAAGATCCTTGATCGTCAAGGAACAGGAACCTAGCATCAGCTGTCACAAATGTGGCTTAGCGAGGAAATGTTTTCACATGACTCATAGTTATGAGTCATAGGTATGTTATGTTTCGCACATGACCTCATTAGAGGTCATGGGTTTCGCACATATGACCACTTTAGTCATATGATATGGTTATGATAATATGTTATGTTTCACACATGACCTCATTAGAGGTCATGGGATTTGCGCATGTGACCACTTTGGTCATATGACTAGTTTATGATGTTTTGGGTATGACTCACGGTTGTGAGTCATATGGGATGCGTGACTTAAAGGATGAGTCACACGGGCGTGAAGGGCAACTATATAAGGAGGACATTAGGTCCGAACAGATAGGCATCCTCCGCCTCCTCTACACACCCGGCGATTGAAATCAACCCTCAACGCTAGGTATCCACGAACCTTCCACCCCCCCTCTCCTCCCAAGATGGCTTCGGCCTAGGAGTGACGGCCATCTCCCTCCTCTCCCCACTGTCCTCCTCTGCTCTTTTACGCGTCGAGGCTCTCCTTCCTCAGGGTTCCAGTACTGCTTTTCTAATGCCCGTTCTCGCTCCTTTCCTCGCTTAGCGGGGCCCCTCCTCACGGTCGGCGACCGCTCGCTTCCCATGCTTCAGACGGCTGGGAACACGGTTTCTGCGGTACGCGAGGACTACTCTTTAGGCCTGATGGTCGACCTCGCTCCTCTCCTTCCTTGGGAACCTCTCTTCTCCGTTTCCGTTTGGCGTTGGCTGTGGTGGACGCCTGTCTCCCTGTGTGCACGAGCACCGTGGGGGAACGCCTCGGCTAGTAACTTCGGGGCCTGTCTCGCTTGGAGATTTGGCCATACCCTCCTGGTCTTACGGTTCAAGTTGGGACTACTCTTGTTGGGGACCGCCTAGCAAGACACGAACACGATTACCGATAGTTGACACGGTCGCGTTCGGTTTCCTTCCTGTTCCGGCGGCTGGATCGGCTTGCACCCTACTGCTACACCCTCACTAGGCTGGCACCCTACTGCTCCATCCTTTCCTGCCCTCGCCTCACCCACAGGGGGCCCATTCTCGGTTGCAACATGTTGCCGGCGCGTTCATCTGGCTTGGTTGTTGTGGGTTATACTTTGGTGCGGTTTTTCTTTTGTTTTTCCGAGATGTTCCGGGTGGTTACCTTCCTATGTTTTCCTGCTTTCTTCTTAGTTAGGCTTCTCCTATTCTCTGAGTTCGCTTGTGAGGTAGGGACGGGTTTTTCTTTGGGGCGAGATGTGCGGTTAGGCCCATACCAGAGGGTCTTGGAGATACGGTCGGGCCGGGCGGAGGGAGGTTATAGGTTTTCTTCTATGCCATAGCTAGCGCTGCATGCACGGTTCTTGTACCTTAAACTAAGCAATCACATGATGAGAAAAAAAAGAAAAAAAGTCCGAACAGATAGGCATCCTCCGTCTCCTCTACACACCCGGCTATTGAAATCAACCCTCAATGCTAGGTACTCACGAACCATCCACCCCCCCTCTCCTCCCACGATGGCTTCGGCCTAGGAGTGACTGCCATCTCCCTCCTCTCCTCACTGCCCTCCTCTGCTCTTTTACGCGTCGAGGCTTTCCTCCCTCTGGGTTCCGGTACTGCCTTTCTGCTGCCCGTTCTCGCCCCTTTCCTCGCTTAGCGAGGCCCCTCCTCACGGTCGCTGACCGCTCGCTTCCCATGCTTCAGACGGCTGGGAACATGGTTTTTGCGGTACGCGAGGAATACTCTTTAGGCCTGATGGTCGACCTTACTCCTCTCCTTTCTTGGGAACCTCTCATCTTTGCTTCCGTTTGGCGTTGGCTGTGGTGGACGCCCGTCTCCCTGTATGCACGAGCACCGTGGCGGAACGCCTCGGCTAGTAACTTCGGGGCCTGTCTCGCTTGGAGATTTGGCCATACCCTCCTAGTCTTATGGTTCAAGTTGTGACTTCTCTTGTTGGAGACCGCCTAGCAAGATACGAACACGATTACCGATAGTTGACACGGTCGCGTTCGGTTTCTGTCCCGTTCTGGCGGTTGGATCGGCTTGCACCCTACTGCTACACCCTCCCTCGGCTAGCACCCTACTGCTTCATCCTCTCCTGCCGCAGCCCACAGGCGGCTCCCTTTCTCGGTTACGTCGCGTTCCGGGATAACTTCTACGGTTTTCTGCTGCCAGCGCGTATCTCTGGCTTGGTTGTTGTGGGGCTCACCCTGGTGCGATTTTTCTTTTGTTTTTTCTGAGATGTTCCGGGCGGTTACCTTCTTATGTTTTCCTGCGTTCTTCTTAGTTAGGCTTCTCCTATTCTCTCAGTTTGCTTGCGAGGTAGGGACGGGTTTTTCTTTGGGGCGAGATGTGCGGTTAGGCCCACACAAGAGGGTCTTGGGGATACGGTCGGCCCGGGCGGAAGGAGGAATGGGGATTGTTTATGCCATAGCTAGCGCTGCATGCAAGTTCTTGTACCCTAAATAACAACGCATACATGATGATAACAAAATAAAAAAAGAGAAAAAAAAAAGTCCGAACAGATAGGCCATGCTCCGTCTCCTCTACACACCCGGCGATTGAAATCAACCCTCCGGGCTTGATCTTCACGAACCATCCATCCGCCCCCCCTCTCCTCCCATGTTGGCTTAGGCCTAGGATTGACGGCCATCTCCCCCCCTTCTCCCACAGCCATCACTTGCTCCTTTACGCGGCGTGGCTTTCCTCCCTCTGCGTTCCGGTACTGCCTTTCTGCTGCCTGTTCTCGCCCCCCGACTCGCTTAGCGAGGCCCCTCCACACGGCCGGCGACCGTTCGCTTCCCATGCTTCAGCCGGCTGGAACTACGGTTTGCAGTACGCGAGAACTCTCCAACAGGCCTCAGGGTCGATCTCGCTTCCCCCGCGGTCGGCTCAAGCGGTGGTATCCCATCCACTAAGCGACGCTATCTCTCGTAGAACAAGGGACTACATGAGAGACGCGGTAAGACGCTTGCCTTCTGATGCTGGGGACCGCCTAGTCAGACACGAAGACGATTACCGAGAGTTGACACGGTCGCGTTCGGTTTCCTTCCTGACCTGACGGTTGGATCGGCTTGCACCCTACTGCTACACCCTCACTCAGCTTGCACCCTACTGCTACACCACCACCTTACCTCGATGTCCTTGGGGCGTCTCCTCCGCGCTTCCCAGTCTGGATGGCACTGATTCTCCCAGCAATGCCACAGGTCCTTTTTAGGCCACTGTCGGGTACCGGGGTTTCTTTTGTTTTTGATGGGCTTGGGTGGCTTTCTTTTTACAGTCTTTACCGTTCGTATTTACTACAAGTTGCGGGGCGCGGGAGTTTTTTCGACTGCGCGCGGTGTTGGAGTTGGTGACTCTAGGAGAGACCCTTCCGCGTTCAAGTCGTGGGGCCCACGGGCTGGGCACCTGGTCTCCAGTGTTGATGGACTTCGTGACGGTTTTTCTTCTGGCTGTTTCGGGCTGGAGTAGGGGTGGAGGTTTCTTGCGTCGGTCATAGCTAGCGCTGCATACAGACGGTGTACCTTAAAATACAGAATAAAATTGAAGACAAAAAAAAAAAAAGAAAAAAAAGAAAGTCCGAACAGATAGGCTCTTCACACTTCGTTCTAAGTTATTTCCTTACTTATTACTTTATGCTTTTACGAATATAAAACCTTTACGCTCTTTACGAATACCTACCCACGAGACGAGGACTCTAATATAGAGTCGAGTTGAAGAAAGAGTACGATAGGCGATAAGGACTAGAGACACGAGAGTCTCTCCCACCTTATCGTAGGCATAGGCCTAAGAACTATCGTCGAGAGAGAACGAGAGAAGTATTGTCTGCGCGTAGCGGAGAACTGATACCAGTGGGGGATCGTAACATTACGAAGCGTCACTTATAGCGAGGCTCAGGCGATACTAAGACGGACTACACTTTTGAGGATCAGTCTCTAGAGCTACCCAGGGTAGCAGAAGAATTACAACGAACGGTTTTGCAACTCAGACGAACCCCAAGTCCGACGACACCTGAAGAACAATCAATATACGAAGAATCGAGCTCTGAAGAAGCAGACAAAAGAATGGAGGGACCCGGGCCAACGACAGGAGAAGGGGCAGGAACTACACCTGGACCGGCTCCAGAAGCAGCACCGGAATTGAGCCGCTAACAGATGGCACAGCTCATGGCACTGTTAGAACAGCATCGACCCAAGGTCAAACAACTGGAGACCTATGCAGGAGACCGACACAAACTCCGGAGTTGGATGGCGGAATTAACGATCTACTTCCAAGCCACGGGATGGCAAGAAGGACACGACGCGGAGAAAATCGTTTACGTTTTCCGTCTCCCACGAGGAGACGCAAGCAAATGGCTCATGCCACATACGGAAGGCAACAAGCCGACAGAATGGAGAAGCTGGGAAGATTTCCAGGAAGCAGTCAAGCAACAGTTCGGAGAAGCGGACCCCAGGGGAGCAGCCAGGATCCACATAATGAACATGGAACAAGGGTCCGGATCGATGACCGAATACTGGAATGAGTTCCGGCTCCATCAGACCAAAGCAATGCTAGATGACGCGACGGCATCGCAATACCTATATTCGGGCATGAGGGAAAGACTGCAGACGGAATTCGAACACTTCGATGCCGATACGACTACAGTGGACGAATTGGCAGCATGGGCCATCAAGAAAGAAACGAGGCTGGCGATCCTGAAAAATCTGCAGAAACGAAAAACGAAAGAGGCTTCTACTCCAAGGAACACGGACGGATCATTCAGACTGATACCTCAAACCTACGAAGGAAACTTCGAACCTACAATTAATCGAGAGGTGGAGATGAATAAGGCACAGGCCAGGAAACTCCTCAACCTATCCAACGAGGAGTACAAGAGGAGGAGCGACCAGGGTCTCTGCCGGAGATGCGGCGAAAAAGGACACCAAATCAGAGAGTGCCGGAATCGAGCGGACAATGGACAGAAAAGGATGACGCCTGCCCAAGGCAACAACTGGGTCCGGCAACAGCAGAGAGCGAACTGGAGAGAGATGACGACCAAGGAGGATCAACCGGAAAAAGAAGACGGTCCCCAGGAAGAGATGGTCTGGAGGACGAGAAAGGGAGAAAAACCATCGGGAGGAGAAAGACGAAGACGGACACGAACGGAAAAATCACCATGGCAAATTACTACTTGGCAGTACAAGAGGAAGAAGGGGATCATATTATGATCAAAACGACACTATACGATACGAAGAAGAAAGGCACTACGATACATGCGATGCTCCACTCAGGGGCAACAGAAGATTTCATCGACAAGGAAATCTGCGAGAAATACAACTACCCCATGACGCCGACACGAAACAAGAGACAGGTTTATCTAGCGGACGGAAAACCCAGCACTATGGGACCCATAACCCATACAGTGCAAGTACCTATGGCCATAGGCAGCCATAGGGAAGAGGCGACTTTCCAGGTAGTGAACCTAAAGAACCATGAGCTAGTTCTAGGAATGCCGTGGTTACGACAACACAATCCCAAGATCGACTGAGACAACAACAAGATTACATTCGCCAGCGAACGATGCAAGACAGGATGTCTCAACAGTTCGCCCGTGGTATATACGATACCAGAGAGAGAGGCACAAGAAGAGAACCTGAAGGCACGATTTGATCAACTCAGAGAAGGACCAGATCGGAGAGTCAGATTTAAGAAGTTGCACGAGAAGGCGCTGGGACCAACAAAGGGCTCCAGACAAGCGGCAGGACATGACCTATATGCCTATCAAGACAAGACGATCCAAGGAAGGGGTCAAGAGACGATATCAACTGGAATAGCGATAGGGTGACCTCCCGGTACCTATGGACAAATAGCACCACGCAGCGGACTAGCAGTCAATAAACGACTCATTACCAATGCGGGGGTTATCGATGCCGACTATACGGGAGAAATCAAAGTGGTCCTACCAACCTGGGAGATATCGACCAAGAAATCCGACGAGTCGATCGGATAGCGCAGTTGATTATCGAGAAGATCAACGAAGAAGAAATGCATGAAGTACGAGAACTTCATGACACAACAAGAGGAATGAAAGGCTTCGGCAGGACGGATAGCCCAACGACCAAGAAAGAGGGATCAGCACAGATTCGAGAAATATCGGCCCATGCGTTCGGCAGATATTACAAGAGAGGAGACTTGATGGGAATCCTCAAGTGGAATCCAACGAAAGGAAAGCTGGAATTGGCAAGGATCAACATCAGCACCGAACTGGCAATACGACAAAAACAACAACGAAGGGAGAAAGAGTGGTACGATATAATACCACAAGAATACCACCAGTTCACAAACCTGTTCCAAGAAATGGAAGCGGACAGACCACCACCAAGAAGGCCAGGCATGGACCACGAAATACATATCGAAAAAGACGAAAAGACCAAAGCAAAGAAGAAGATTCCATACCAACAACTTTACCCCTTGGGAGAAAAAGAGCGGGAGGAACTATGAGGATATATTCAACAGAATATGAAACGAGGATGGATAAGACATTCGTTCTCATCCGCAGGATCACCGATACTATTGGTCAAAAAGAAGCATGGAAAAATGAGGCTATGCGTGGATTACCGGGCACTCAACTTGGTAACCAAGAAAGATCGGTATCCGCTACCACTGATTGGGGAAGCCCTGGATCGGTTAAAAGCGGCAAAATACTTTACCAAGTTGAACATTAAGGACGCCTACCACAACATACGGATGAAGAAAGGCGACGAATGGAAGACAACTTTTGCAACAAGATACAGGATGTACGAATATTTGGTTATGCCATTCGGGCTAACCAACGCACCCGCATCATTTCAACGATGGATCAACCAGGTACTCAACAAATTACTGGATATATGCTGCATTGTCTATTTGGACGATATACTCATATATTCGGATGACCTGACACAACACAGGAAGGACGTCAGCAGCATCATGAACGAGATTCAGAAGTCGGGGATGAAGATCAAACCATCCAAATGTGAGTTCCACAAAAAGGAAACCGAATACCTGAGGTTTATCATCAATGGAGATGGAATCCAAGTGGACCCAGTCAAAACAGCGGCCATATGGGACTGGGCAAAACCAAACAACAAAACAGACATCCTGTGTTTCATGGGATTCTGCAACTTTTACCGCAGGTTTATGGAGGGCTTTAGCTGGATGGCAAAACTCCTTTATAACCTAACTAAGAAAGACGTCAAGTGGGAATGGGGAGAAAAAGAACAGACGGCTTACGACACTATACAAACCAAACTCACAACAGCACCGATACGCGTTCACTTCAACCCGTGAAGGGAAATGACAATCGAGACGGACGCATGGAAATATGTCTGTTCAGGAATCCTATCCCAGAAATGCGAGGATGGGAAATGGCGCCCAGTGTGTTATCGGTCAAAGACAATGACACCGGCCGAATGCAACTACGACATCGCTAACAGAGAACTACTAGCCATACTTCAAGCACTCAAGGAATGGAGGAGATACATACAGAACAATGACCACCAGGTCAGAGTTCTCACGGACCACAAAAACCTAGTTCCTTTCATGACGACGAAAGAACTCAATGATCGTCAAATCCGATGGATGGAAAGCCTCAGAAAATACAACTTCAAGATCGAATATCGACCAGGAAAAGAAGGAGGAAACCAGACGCCTTGACCAGAATTGCAAGCGACAAACCGCAAGATAAAGAGGATGAACGCATCAAAAAGAAAAATCGAATCCTGCTCCCGAAGCAATACTTCGAGGCTATGGAAGCAACGGAAATCATCGATGAAGATGATGAGGGATTACGAAAAGCAATTACAGAGGAGAAGGCATTTCAGGAAATTAGAAACCACCTGGAGAAAGGAGAGAAAGAAAGAATGGGAGTGGCCTTAGGCCTATGCGAATGGAAAGACCACTATATGTGGTACAATGGAAAGATATGGATACCAGACGACGAAAAGATAAGGACAGGCCTTATCAAGAAACACCACGACGACAAACCAGCAGGACACGGCGGAACAGCTAAAACAACGGAGCTGATCACGCGGAAATATTACAGGCCGGGATTAAGGGAATCCGTCAAACAATACGTCAAGAACTGCGACATATGCGAGCGGACGAAAGTGGTACAACACGCACCATATGGGCTGTTAAAACACAACGAAGCACCGGAAAAACCATGGGCATCCATATCTATGGACTTTATAACGGACCTCCCTAAGGCCAACGGATATGACTCCATCACGGTCGTGGTGGATCGCCTGACCAAAATGAGTCACTTCAGACCCGCAACAATAGATATGACGGTACGGCAGTTCGCAACAATATTTATCAAAGAAATCTTTCGACTGCATGGACTACCGAAAGATATTATCACAGACCAAGGATCCATATTCACGTCAGGGATGTGGAAAGAGATAACGAGCGAACTCGGAATCAAAGGAAACTGTCCATGGCCTTCCATCCACAAACGGATGGACAAACGGAAAGAACCAGCGGCATATTGGAACAATATCTACGAGCCTACATCAACTATCAGCAGGACAACTGAGATGAATTACTACCGATAGCAGAATTTGCATACAACAATGGAAGACAAGAAACAATTAATACGACACCCTTCTATGCAAACTACAGTCTCGACCCAGAATATCAGGCCACAGGTCATGCGACCAAAGGACTGATAACAGATATGGAAGATATGAGTCAATTACACGACACGCTACGAGCAGAAATGACTACACCGCAATTACGACAAAAGGAAAACTACGATCAGTACAGAAAGCCCGATCCACACCTACAACAAGGTGACAAAGTGTGGTTACTACCAAGGAATATACGAACAACGAGACCATCCAAGAAATTGGATTACAAGAAAATGGGACCATTTGAGATAACGAAAAGGATATGGAAACGAGCATATAAACTCAACCTTCCCCCATCCATGAAGATACACAACACATTCCACATCTCGCTTTTGGAACTTTATCAAGACAACAAGCTTTTTTCACAAACGATTACACCTCTGCCGCCTATCGAATTAGACGGAGAACCCGAATATGAAGACGAAGAAATAATCGATTCTCGCTTATACCACGGTAGTCTGCAATACTGTGCTAAGTAGACCAGTTACTCCGGCGAACACAATCAAGAGTGGTACCCAGCTACCAACTTTACAAATGCGCAAGATGCCCTCAACCTCTTCTACCAACGCTACCCACAGAAGCTGTCAAGCGAGCGTCGAGGACGTTCTAGACGACTTCGAGCTCGTGGATAGCACGACGAGCCCTCCACCAGATGCTGCCAAGTGGGCTGCAGCGGAAGAAGAAATCAGAATCAAGAAGGAGGAAGAGGAGAAGACCATCGAGGCCGAGTGGGCAAAGGTGGTCAAAAGCGACGAAAGAAATCATGCTGTCTATCATTGGACAGCATGCACGGACGACGGGTGCCCTGTGCACCTAGATGGAAAACAACGTAGCAACTTCTTCCCGAGTAAGAAGTCGGCGACAAAGCAATCGCCACCAATGACGCCCATTCAAGCCGAATGGGTAACACAACCGCAACCTCCGCCCACGGGCCCCTCACATCACAAAATCTCCTGGCAGAACTGCATGCGCAGATACTGCCCATACCACCGAAGACAACAATGGGAAGCCAAGCAGGCAACCCAAAAGGTTCCGAGGACGGAACCTAAGGAGGGGGGGGATACAAAATCCTTTGTGTCCAAGGAAGAACTACGCCGGACGGTCGAACGT
>JACCEG010000193.1:2368-31462 GCA_014065205.1 Tuber brumale
TCTGTGCTATTGGTAGAAAATCCCTCGGTCGGAGGTCTTGTGCCGTCGTGCAGGGAGCTCCGAACATGTATGTCCGGTTGGTAGAAAATATCTCATACCAAAATAACTTTGACGACGGTGTGGATTGAACACGTGACCTCTTGATAGATGTCACATGATACTTCCATTGAGCTATGAACGTGCGGGCCCCATAAGGGGGCCGGAGGGGGGTGTTGGCTCCGGTAAATTGAGGGTCTGTGCGCAGTTACCCTACCGTGGGTCTGTGCACATGTCTCGGATTTCCATATGCCTAACACAATACAGCATCTTGTGAAAAAAATCAGAAAATGTAGAAATTAAAGATTTGAATCATGGTTGTTCAATTGGCCTGAGCACATTGAACACTCTAATCAGAACCCTAGAAACAGTTGCATCATTTGCCAATTTCTCCTACCAGAGTCTGTACAAGTTACCGGAAAGAAGAACCTGAATGCAGCAAGCTCCTCTTCTACGATTTTCCTGACCCCGCTTTTCACTCTCTCATTTAGGAAGATGATAGCGGGGGTCAACACTATGACTCTCTAACTCTCATGATCCTCTCCCTAGTGCTGAACTTTAGGAGCCTTATAGGCCTAGGAACCAACCTTCATTGTAGAGCAAAACGAAATTTTAGGCCTTTCTAGTAATGAACTCTATTCCCTCTCCTAGACTGTGGTCTCCCATCCTCCTCCTCCCTCCATCGTTGGCCCCTTCGACTAGAGCTGTATGAGGTTATGCCCTCCCCCCATCTCTCTTGGTTCCCTTGCTCGGTCGAGTTTGCGTCACTACCAATATCTGGAACACTTAGCAATGCGCAGTTGGTATTGCACTGCCTCCGGTTGCGCTTTCATCCAACCAGCCATCAGCGATCTCACTACAGGATGCCAGCACGCTCAGGCTAGTTACCTTCTTTACACAAAGTAAATGCATCTGAGTTCTCTCCTATATTCCTACCTACTCACCAAGACCAGGCTGGGTGAAAACTGGGGACTTTGTTTGTTTGCTCAGGGGGGTTTTATTTGTTAGGTTTTCCTTTATGTTTCCTTTCTCAAGAGAATACAGTATGGGTTTTCACGTTAGCTCCTGCCAGTCCTGTTTTGTGTTTCTTTTGTCTTGGCAGAAGGGGTACTTTATGGGGAAAGATGTGCGGTTAGTTCCATACCAGAGGGTCTTGAGTTGGCTTGTTTTTCCCTAGGCCTGTGGAGGAGGTTTTTGACCAACATAGCTTAGGTTCAAAATGGGGGTTTGGTACAGTTGTTGCAGAGGTACCCTTGTATTTAAGATCCATGCTTCTTCCGAACTATGCCTTTAAAGTGAAGGTTTACACCTTAAGTAAATAAATTCTAGGATTTAACAAAAAAAAAAAAGAACCTGAACGCAGGGATCAACAATTTGTATGGCAAATTGTCTGTGCGTATCTGAGCGTCCATACTAAATTCAGACTCCAATGTTCAGGTTCTTCTTGCCGGGAACTTGTAGTAATGAAAGATGAACTTACATTATTTAAAATTCCCCCTGACAATCATGACACCATATGCCGGCAGCCCATTTGGAAAGATCGAATGGTGTAAACTCGAAGTTGGCCTCGAGGGTATCTCCGACCGGGTCACGATCGAGAACTTTCTTAAAGTCGAGCGTCAGGGTACGTTCGTCGTCATTGGGTTGGGGTATTGTGATAGTCTGAACACATTTTGGTACTGGGTCAGTAGAGGAAGCGGTCCGCCGTGTATCATGTTGGGGGGGTGCGTTGACGGCCTCCCACTGTTCGATTTCGATAGTGCTGGCGGCTTTCTTGATGGAGAACACGAGAACGATATTCACTCGCCCGGACGCCGGCGAGTTGGTCAACCACCAATTGGTATCAACCCTTAAACGTTCGATAGTCTCGGAAACCCCATTCTCGAGAACCAGGGTTGGCCAAGAGGCCCTCCCTAGACGAGTACCTAGCTTAAAAGCAGAATCAGCCTCCTTACCAGAAGCACGGCCCTGATATCGGGTAGAGTTCGTTACGGGGCGGGGCGGGGCGGGTTTTGCCCTCGGGCGCCCCGCCATTACGCGGGCCCGGGGGGGGTATTTTGTTGGCCCCCCCACCCCGCCCCCGTCCGGGCCCCCAACCCGCTCTTTCCCTGGACGGGGACCCGTTTCTTCCCACCCAAATTTACCGGGGGCCGGTCTGGGGCACGGGCGGGGCGGGGCCCCTGGCGGGTAACGGGGCAGGGCAAGCCTCGAAAAACACCCCGCTCCGGGCCGTTGAGCGGGCCGGGGCGGGGAATGGGGCCGGGGGCCGGGGGCCCGTTCTTTTCGGGGGCCCGTTCTTTTCGGGGGCCCTTTCTTTTCGGGGCCCCGAAGGCCCCGTCACGAACACTAATATCGGGTGCCACGCATGTCGTCCAAATCATCATCATCCAATCCCATCAGTGTGGCCTTCTTGTCGAACATTTTTGCAAACCTGCTGGTTGCTACTTCGTGAATTGGACCGGGCATGATTTTGACAATTAAGGTTTGCTGTTCTTCGAGGTACATGAGGCGGAGTCTTTTGTAGCGGTCATCACGAAGTTTGTCGACCTTCGTAAGCTGTTCCTCGCTAACGGGGGAAAACACAACGTACTTCACGCCACTAGTAGCCTCGGCTACCTTGGTTTGCGACTCCACCGCTCCGGCAAAGGAGTGGGTATCAATGTATTCCCTGTGTTCCGCATCCTGTAAACCTTCTGTGAGATAGTAGTGCATGTTCAGAGGGGTACTTGGTGATGGTGCCTCGGAGGGAGCTTGCGAGGTGGCTTGGGATGTAGCTTCAGAGGCGGGGGTGTTGGGTAGAAAATAACTTTAGCTTTCTTGTCCGGCTTGGTGGTAATTCTCTACTGCTGTCGCTCGAAGCTCTGTATCAAAGGTGGTGGAGATGGTGGGCTTTCAAGGTTGCAAGACAAGGGACGGGTGTGGTTGATAAAGAAGATCGAGTGGCAGTTTAGCCCTTGTAATTTTTTTGGCAATCCCACGGATGGATGAGACATAGTCTACAGATCCACTGCCTTCCGCATACGGCAGCTCTATACTGTGGCACAGTCACTTGGCCTCACAAAATTCCTGAAATGCCAAGTGCTTTTTTGTGCAAAAGTCACTTAGCCACAGAATAGAGTTACCGTATACGGAAGGCGGGGAATCTGTATGTCTCATCCGTCCATGGGATACTCGGGGTGCACATACAAGTGTACTCGAGTACTCTGGGCGTCTGAAATCGACCATTTCAGAACGAAAGTCAGTAATGAACGCTCTGCAACGACAACCTTTTTTTCTTTCTTTTTTTTTGAGATGTAAACTCCACAAAATTACCCAGAACCGGCTCCTCTTTAGTTCTATGGATTCTAATCTCTTATTGAGTGAGTATTGGTTGAGAACGGCAAAGTGGGCATTTTCAGACAGGGGAAAGGTACCGTCCTCACGAATTTATGCCAAGGCACTAATTTTTCATATCTATTACTAAGCAAATGAGGGGAACAAGTAGGACGGTTCTGGGTGGCGAGCACGATGCAAGCACGGAAATCACTGGTTTTTTTTCTCATGCGCACGGCGATAGGAGCGTGACATAGCCCACTTTCACAGCACTCGATAACTCGTTGGCCACTGGAAGCCCAGGACTGTACTTTGTATCGTAATTATTCATCAACTCCGACGTAGCATCTGCCCTTTGCGAACATCTTGCACATAACGCCCCACGAAGATCCCCCTCTCCGACCCAAACCTAACGTGCGACAGCCCCGCCGAGCGCGGAGCACCACACCACAAACAGAAACTGGCACCACAACCACTGGCAGCGCCTGGCCCCTACCCCCTCATGGCTTCGTTAGAGTTCTTGGCCACCGAACTTCTACTCAACATCGTTCAATATGTCGAGACCCCCGAAGAATTCACCATCATTAACGGGTCCAAGAAACAGCCGTCGCTCAAAAACTTGTCCATGACATGCAGGCGGCTTCGCGCTGTATGCTTCCCGTTCCTTTTCCGTTCGGTGAAGCTACCCCTCGAAAACGGACACACATGCAGGAGCATTGAGGGGCTGCGGGGTTTCATACTGGACAATGCTTTGGAGAAAACGATCGAGAGCATAGGGCTGGCTATGGGGTCGCAGTGGAACGGGGGGAGGGTTGGATTAGAGTTGAAGAAGTTTCTTTGGGAGATTTCCGTGAAATCCTTGTCAATACGTCAGTACCGAACCCACCACAGTCTCCGGGAGAAGTCAGCTCGGTGGCCGTACTTTCTCGCTACACTCGAGAGACTGCGGCTTGAAGAGGTTGACGACGATAACGATCTCAAAATGCTGCTTTTAAAGCAGTGCCCTATTCGCCTGCTCCACGTAAATGATGGCAACTTTCGCTCTCTGTATGAGGAGGATGATAACTATTTTCTGGGCAAGGCGGAGGATGGGCCCGGGATTGCATCTTTCAAGCCCTCTGCATTCCCCAACCTTACTACTGTAGTCTACCATGCTGCCTGGCCGCCATATAACCGCTTCGATGGCTTCCTCGAATTTGTCTCGAAATTGCCTGTCATCAAGGTACTCGAAGTGAAGCTTATGGGGGATGAAGATCTTGAATTGGATCTCAAGAGGAAACCCTACAAGCTCCCTCCTGATGCCGTCCGGTTCATGGAAGTGGTTTCGGCATACCAGATATTGGCGTGGAGGGTAGGGACCATCGGCAGCTTGGAACGCCTGGTTATTCGTGATCACCGCATTCCCTATCACGGGGAGACAGACCCCCCACAGTCCTTCGCCGAGGGCCCTATTGGCACTTACCAGAGACAAAATGACGCACAGACGCAGTGAACGGGGGCTCAAAAGCTGCAGGCAGATTCTCGACTGATGACAAGGAGGAAGGTCACAAGTACAGTAATTGAGATTGGACATGATTAGGGGTAAATATCTTTTTGCCACCGCATTTACCATATAGGTGTTTATTTGTTTTATGAGAGGAACATATACGTTGTTGTGTACAATAGAAGTCGGATTCGCGTTTCCATGCTCCGTTACTATGTCGGGTTTTATTGTGGGGGGCTAGGGCGAATGATGGTGTTTACTGTCCATTGCTGTTATTGCTTGTCTCACGTGGTAGTACTGTACAGTACATGATGAAGTATAATAGACACTATAAGCACAAATACCGGTATACTCGAGTAGTATGACACTAGGATCTGTAGGTTAACCCCGAAAACAGTTACCATAGAGCTTATCATAGGTTCGCTGGTGCTGCAGGAGGCTAATTTGCGTATCCTGTTCATTTCGTTTCGTTAACTAAAGGGGGCCTGCCACTTTCTCTGGAGATATATCTGCCATTTCATACCTGTACCTACTAGATTCTCTGCCCTCCTGTCTCTGTGATGGAAACCTGCTACCCATATATGGTTAAAAATCATGAACTACCCCTGAGTAAACATTTCTTTTTGGTCTTCTTACTCATTTATAGCTGCATTTGGTGGCCGAATATACAACAAGTTGAAAGGTCATGATATTCAGGGTATGGTGATGGTTGGTTGACGTATACCTGGGTGCAGTCAAGTCGGAGAACGGTACTGTGCAGGACAGTGATGACTGCCGCGGAAATGAGCCCCTCCTCATGATAATAACATTTACCAGAACGGCGATCATATTATCATTATTATTATCATTGCTCCGTGAACAAATTTTGATGCAAATATCGTCAATATGAAGTAAAAGTGCAAGATACTGAGGCGAAATTTGCATGTTGTTGGTAAGTTTTACATTATTTCATTTCTTCCCTATCATACCTGAAGGGATCATCCGGTCTTCACAGCCTGGGTCCAATTTACGGCCCCTTTTTTTGTGGGAGGCCCATCCCTGACTAGTTTTTCCCTGTTCTCGTTTCCGAATGTGTTCACCTCGTCTCCCACCGCACAAAGTTTCCATAACTACATCACACACCCACTCCCCACACACAAATCTCCCCCTCCAATTACTCCCCCGAGGACTTCCAAAGAAATAGCCATTACTGACTTTTCGTTCCTCTTCGACTTCACGTCAAAATACTTCTCCCTGCCCACGATACGTCCGAAAACCCGATTATCTTTTCGCGTCGGTTGTTGTCGCGGCGACACCCTCCACGTATACAATCCAGACAGGCCCTCTCATCCACAGGGCTCTCTACTGTACGAGGCTCGCTCCCCTCCTTTTCATCTGGTCAAAAAATCAAAACTTCCGAACTCCTTTCCCGGGACCCAACGTCAAAAACGTTCAAATAAACACGTTAATTTGTCGCTGCTCTTAGAAGAAACAAGACCGCAAGTTCAAGATGGGTGGTAAGTGGCCGAAATCCTATTTGCAGATAGGAGATAATTTTGAGAAGACTAATGTTTTCCAACAGGCTCCATATCAAAAATCATGGTAATATTTTCGCTAGAAACATTTGTTTTTCCCTTTAAATGAGTTATTACTGACCTTGGACCAGAGTAAACTATTTGGAACAAAGGAAATGAGGCTACTCATGTTAGGGTTGGATGCGGCTGGAAAGACGAGTATGTCCCGTTTCCGGAATTGCCTTCAGCCCTCTCTGTCGTCCACTACTTAGAGGCTAATTGGCTTTTTTTTTTTATCTAGCTATTCTCTACAAATTGAAGCTTGACCAGGATGTAACAACAATTCCCACAGTCGGCTTCAATGTCGAGACCGTAACTTACAAGAACGTCAAGTTCAACGTTTGGGTGAGTTTTCAGACGATCGCCTGATTACGAAACTTTCTGCGGGGTCGAGGCTGACGGTGACTTGTTAACGTAGGATGTTGGTGGTCAAGACAAGATCCGTCCTCTGTGGCGCCATTACTTTTCTGGTGAGTGCCCCAGTTCCACGGCACTCATCCTGTCGTGTTCCGATGTGTCTAATAAATCTTTCGATGCAGGTACCCAGGGCCTGATTTTCGTTATCGACAGTCATGATCGTGACCGTATCGACGAGGCAAGACAAGAGTTGCACAGGATTATTCAGGACCGAGAAATGAAGGAGTCCCTTCTGTTAGTCTTCGCTAATAAGCAAGATATCCCTGGCTGTGAGTGATCCCTATCTACCATTTTGAAGAGGCCAGTGTTGGAGCG
Source organism: Tuber brumale (assembly GCA_014065205.1). Lineage (NCBI taxonomy): Eukaryota > Fungi > Ascomycota > Pezizomycetes > Pezizales > Tuberaceae > Tuber > Tuber brumale. Next base: position 9,485 of record JACCEG010000193.1, read on the forward strand.
TCGTATTGGATCCTGCAGCGCGGGGTCAGCTCATCGTGTTGCAGAATTGAGCTAACATTCTGTGCAAATTAGGCATGCCGCCTTCAGAGGTTACAGAGAAGCTTCAGTTACACAAACTGAAGGACAGGGTCTGGTATGTGGTTCCTAGTTGTGCCACTACCGGTGAGGGATTGTTTGAGGGATTGGTATGTCTTTTCTCATTTTACATGGATGTTTTATTTCGTTGTGTCTTGGGGATACTGGGGGAGTTGGTGCTGACTTCCGTAACAGGGCTGGTTGTCCAATAATGTCAAGACGCAGGCTCCCGCCCGGAAGTAGATGATTCGCGTCGTTCCATGCTATTATAACTTTAGGCAACTATTGCCCGTAATAGCACTAAGTGGAACTAATGCTGAGGTCGGGTTGTATGATATACGCCCTGTCTCGGACTACGAGCAGGGCCCGCTGTAGAGCCTTTTGTTTCCCTTTTACTGTCATCTCATGCTCTGGGTGTTTTCTTTATTTGGGTGCTTCACGTTGGTTATTGCTTTCTTTTTCTTATATTTTCTGCTACTTATTGCCCTTTTAATTAATGAAGTTACGGATATTTCAGTTGACTCTTATACACCCTCTTCCTTTCTTCCTTCACTTACTCACTTACCGAGCTCATCTCTTATATCATCAGCGTTATCTATTTCCTTATAGCCCGAATATTCCTCCATTTCAAAAGTACATCACCTGCGATCTACATCTATTTTCTTTTCTTCCCCCACCTCCCCATGCATTGCGTTTTACCTTTCATGATGCCCCACGAATGTTTGCACGAGAATTCAAGTCCTTTTTTATTCTCCCTCTTTTTTTTCTTTTCTTTTTCTTTTTCTGTTACTATTGGTCTTTAGCTTTTCCGCCGAGCCCAGAACCGGGAGTCGCGTTTTGATATTACTATCACTCCCAATAGTGGGGATGGGGTGGCAGATAGAGGACTTATTGGCACTAGTACTCCTGGGTGGCTGCTGTAGGACGTCAATGTGGGGGGCGTTCTGTGTCGGAAAGCGAAGATGGGAGGAATGGGTGGAGTACTGGGTAATGTTTAGTATAAGTCGGCAGCATATTGAGAGAATGCCCTTTTTCTTTTCCCTTCGCCTTGGGAATTTCAATTCTGAACGCCCCGTCCATTTGTTTCCTGTTCATTGTGCTTTGTTGACAAGAGAGTGCGTACGTGAAACTGTTGGCGCAATATATCTGGCTTCCTGAAAACCGGGTGTGCGAGCGGGGTGCCAATCCGCAATGATCATAAGCCCTGCCCTCCACTTTTAGTCATGCGGATTTCATCCACCACCACCAACCGCACACTACGCAACCACCCAGTATCATGTCATAGCCTAGCCCTACCCGTCAGAGCATACGGCTCCTTCCGTGAGGCTTGAAAGTTAATCTTGCTTGACGGATCGGCACTACCGTACTCGAGTACATGATACCACGGTGGGCGTGATCACCATGACGCGTACGGTAAATTCGATACTAAGTTATTCCAGAGTAGGAATAGGTATCATAGCTAACTTAAGTTACTAAGTTAATACTATTATCAACTCTTGCAGCGGGGAAAATGTCGATATATTCTGTGCTGTGTTGCGCAAGGTCGTTGCGGTGCCTGGGTACCGTACCGTACTGTATAGTAAGTATCATACCACCGCGGGTTTGCCGGATTCATTCCTTGTTCCTATTTCCCGCTTGTGAGAAGAGTTATGTATGGTTGGGCAGGATAGGCTTTCGAAATAACTATAAATGCTAAACTGGCAGTCCAGCCCGGTATGGTATGGTATGGTATGAATTCGTGACACCGTTCACTGTAATTACGGAAGGGGGAAAAGGAAGTGGTTTGAGATTATGCTTGGAAAAAAAAAAAAAAAAAAGGGAAGGCAAAAAGGAGAGATGGGAAAAGTCTAAGTTGTGTTGGATAGATAGTATTTACTCTCCCCGGGAATGAAGGGAAAAAAAGTTATAGTCCTTAATCAGCTAACTAATCAGGTATGATGATGAATGGATGAACCTAAAAAATATTATACAAAATGAGCCTGGCCGTTTGTTTATCCGATGCAAATTCGGTTCCAGGGGGAAAAAAATGAAAGGAAGGTAAAGGGAAGGAGGGAAGCAGGAAGATATATGAGATAAATGGTTGCGTATTACTGTACGTAAATTAAGGAGGTAAGGGGAGAGGGAGAGAGGAATATTAGGGAAAGAGAGGGAGAGAAAACATCATGCACCGAGTATGCAATTCCTTCTAATGCAACAGTAACTAGGAACGATCAGGGAACAAAGGAAATATACACAGGACAATTAATAAACACAAAAGGTAGTTGTGTTTATAGCTTAGAAGCTGAAGAGCCCGGACCGCTTCTTGCCAAATGGATACACCACCAGGGCTGCTGCAAACAGGCCAACCGTGATACCTATGGCCACCTGGATCATGGAGAATCCAACGTCGAGCACGATAGAGTTAAATTGGCCCAATGCAGGTTCTGGTGCCGCTGACGATTTGCTGATCATGGCGTCTGCGTTCTGGATACCGGAGACTAAAGAGCCCTGGGCGGCGAGCCCGGAGGGGACTAGCACGAATATTGCCGGAAGCATGGCGGCAAATGCTAAGCCGTGGCCGACTCTTGAATAGAGATTGCCCAAGACTCCGACTGCGAATGCTCCTAGACTATTGGCGACCTGTGGCTGGTTCGCAAGTCGTTGGCTAGAAAAGAAGTTGACGACATAACCAGCCATGGAAATCGCTATCATGACTGGGGCCTGTCGCCACCTAGCTTGGTTAATTGTCAAGAGACTATAGTATGGGTTAGTCTTATCCCACTCTTTAAAGATTCAGAAAGATTTACGTACCACCAGGCAAACGGGGGAACAAAGAGGAAGTTCCATTTCCAATCCAACGGATTCTGACACGTCGTAGCAGAAGTGGCATTACTATCAACGAGCCCGTAAAGAGCGGAACCAATCGTGATCCCAAAGCCAAGGAACAGGGAGTAGACGATAGCGTAAAACATTCGAACCGACCCTGCTACCAGATTCCTTGATTGAAGTTCAAGGGATCCACATACTTAATACAAGGAGTCAGCATTCGGTCGTCCGATAATTTTGAGCCAGGCGAGGGGGCCACCTACATATGATATAACCAGGCAGAATCAGAGCAATAGAGGCCTGCGCTAAAGCGGAGAAACAAAAAACACTGCCCCCGCGAATAGAACCAAAGGCCCTCGCAAGGAAACTTGTTATAACAGCAGCCGATATTTCAAAGACGTTCGACTGGAGAAAAGTTAGCAAAATCTCGAGTGAAAATCCATGAAGAGAGATGAATATACATAAAGCTCAGAGTTCGGTGCCACAATAAGTTTCAAGAACCCAAGAATACACCCAAGAACAAAGAGAATGGGCATATCGATAAGCCGAGCCTTGAAACCAAAAGGTCCAACAAAAGCACTAGCAATACCAAAAACTGGTATCAAAATCCACGGGTTATGTTTTGGCTTCCGCTTCATGATCTCATCCAGTCTTTTGGTGGCCTCCTCAACCCCAATCATGTCATGGACAACCTCTTTATAAACCTCATGCGTGTCGTGAAGTTTTCCGAGGTCAACGCCCTGACTTGTCCTGACAAGTTGCATTTCTGAAGTGTGTGTCGAGGAATCCCCGAAAGAAATGACCATACAGTCCGGGATATATAAGAATTGCCCATCGATCTCAAGAACCCGAGATGTCATCTTCATGTATTCTGTTTCAGGTCAGCAAAAATTCTAACCGAAAGAAAAAGGATTTCGAAAATACCCTCGAGTCTATGAGTGGGAGCTCCATAAAGCATCAAAGCTCTGCAAAGCTTCAAGATGTACTTTTGTCTTGCCAAAGTTTCCGCAATATGAACAGTAATCTGCAGCAAGTCGTTAGGACCCATGCTACGCGAACAGGGTGGGCCTAGCCTAAATTTGAAACCAAAATGGAAAATAGCTCGCCTTGATTTCTTCTTCTAAATTAGGCCTGGAAAAGTTCCTTAATATATCGACAACCCCACCACCACTATGTGGCCGATGCTTCGCCTTTGGTCGATCCTTCCCAACGGCTGGTCCCGCAGGAGATCCAAGCGCGGTCCTAGAAGCCGCCGGAGGTCCTCCTAGTGATGTGGTCGACGTATTTGCGCTCTTGCTATACCATTTTGGTGTTGTACGTCCGGAACTCGTTGGGGTTGTGGTACCCCCCACGCTGCTGTGGCGCCCATGACCGCAATGGCTCCCATGACCTCCCGGTGGATCATACAGCTTCAATAAACTTCCAAGAACCCCTCCGCGATACTGGATTGGAGGCTGGATATAGCCCTCATGCTGGTGAGCCACCGGCGTTGCGGTTCCCGACCTCAGACCGTGGTCCGGGGTTTCCGCTCCACCAGACTTAGACCTTCCATTCAGTGCCGCGGCTCCTCGTGTTGCGTGCTGCATAACTAATTCACAAGCCTCTCTGATTGCCATTATCTTGCTCCTTTCAGTCTTTGCTGGATCGTTATAGTCCCGCGGTGGGGCATCCCCAAGGTCCAGCAACGGTATATCATCAACAGGCATTCCTCCCAGAGCCTGACCAGCACCAACACTGTATGCAGTGAAAGTTGGTGAACTACGTGCTGAACTGGGGGCTGAGTAGCTCCCGATTCTTCCCAACCTAGCTGCTCTTTCTTGAGATGATAATCGATCATTCTCGGCGAATTTGTCGTACTTCTCATTGAGCTCCAAGTCCCCACCGTTGCTGTTAAAACTGAATGCTCTCGGCGGTGTCTTCAATGGTAGAGTGGGAATTTTTGTCGGTGGGTCTGTGATATCGATTGGCGGACCGAAGTACCCGATGCGGGTACATATACGGCCAGACGGAGAGGTATTCGGCGAGGTTAGAGGAATTGGGGGTGTTTTTATAGCGGGAGAATCAGGAACCGGGTTATCACTGTCAGGGGATTGATGGTCTTCTGGAGACCGAAGGTTGAAAGTATGTCTGTTGTTCTGGACGTCCAAGACCTCCCCAGAGCCAAATCGTACTCTGTGATTACCACGAACTCGCTCGCCATTGGAGCTCCCGGGTCGACTACCACCACGACCAGAGCCTGCTGAACTGTCGTTGACTTCTGATGCTTTCGGACCATCTAGAAATGAATCCGTGGCTAATATCGAAGAGGGTGGAGGGTTCGGCATGGCCTCAAGGTAAAGGGGAGGCTTATTTGGTAAGTCGGAGTACCTGAACACCCAATTGCTGCAAGGGGTGGTAGAAGTGGATGTCAAGTATAAGTATAAGTATACTTCAGGGTGTGCAGGAAACGGAAGAGACAAAATCGAATATTTTGAGACCAGAATAAAGCAGAGCAAAAATAAAGCAAAAAATAAGTACTCCAAAATGACCGACTCAATAGACCACCTGTGCAGTGGGGGGTACACTCTCTCAGGTGGAATATCGCAATATAGCTTCTAAGAAGTGAGATATAAAGAAAAGATAGATGGGGGGAGGAGAGGAGGAAGATGAGGAAAGGAGTAGGAGTGTGGGAAAAAGTCCGAGACGTTCGGAATAGATGGAGCATGTATCCCTCATTGATATGTATACACAGCCAGCGCTAGCATTGCCGGTAATTTGCTCTATCGATCCAGAGAGGCGATTTCATACGTACCTGTCACGACCGCCATTGCCATTAATATCACGGCACAGAGGATCTAACAGGAACCACGGCAGCCATGCCCTATTATCGTAAAGCGCCGGCAATATTTCAATATCAGACACAAGAAATGGCAATTCTTGAAGCAGTCTCCCCTTCACAGGCTCAACCCTCCCAGCTTCCAGCATTTGTCTTGCGGGAAGCCTCGACCATTCACCCAAACGCGTGGGTGCGTCACAAGCGATCTCAGACTAAAGCAAGACGAAGGTTTGATATCATGGGCCTTCCAAGAACAGATAAAGGTGGTGAATAAGGATACCGTTGCCAATTGAAAACTTTGATCTAGTCCACCTTGGGTTCAGAGCTCCTTCCTATCAGTTCCCGAGTTGAGGGGCATTAAACTTAGCCCCTTCTTCATCTTTTCCCTTTTTCCACCCAAAAGGTGAAATTTCCTTTCCCCCAACGGCGCCAATGGGTGGGGATCGGTTGGATGGGTTCCCAGTTTGGGGGGGGCGTTAGCTGGGAGGTTCCTTGATGTCCAAGGAACCCGATAGCGGTTGCTTCCCTAGCGCGGAAAATCTCCTCGAGGTCCGCGCCTTTGGTTGGAGTGGGAGGGACCGGCTGGATCTCCCCTCAGTTGGCGGGAAGCTTTCAAGCCCGGAGGTTCGAGTGATTCTCGAAAATCTTTGCACTGCCAGTACAGTTGGCTGTAGTATGGCGGACACACACACACAGTTGACGACTGATCCAAGCGCTGTACGAGCACAGTACGGCATCTTAACACCAGGCAGCGGTATCGATATCAAACAAAACTTGGAAAAACTTGAGTTTTGTCTCCGGCAGGTACTACCAGCCAGATTGCCTCAAAACAGGTGGTAGAGCGAGCTCCCCCTAAAGAATCGAGATACCACGGTACAGTACAAGTGCATACCACCACCAATACGTGAATTTACCAATACCCACAGAAACAATTCCATTCCAGCCCGGCTCCCCAAAACGGTCCTGCAGGTAGTGCAGGTCCAAAGCTCTTCTCATGTGGCCACGGGAATCTTGCATTATCTATCGACCCTGCGCATAAGTTGCGCCTCGATAAAATACCAGCACTTCCCTACAAGTACCGTACTCTACCCCCCCTGTTCGTCCCTTCTCGTGCGGCCAACGCCACGCTCGGGGGAGAGAAGGGGGAAAAAAAGAAAAAGAAAAAACCCTTTTTTTTAGAGACATAAATAGTAATTCCCTCGCACCACTGGCCTCTTTCGTGTCCACAACTGCTGAACGTGCCCACCATCCTTCCCTTCCGTGCTTCGATAACAGCTCCCCCCCGTCTAAGCAATATGCCTGCTAGTGAGCGACTCACCTCAACAAACCTTATCAATTCACCCGAACAAATGTACCCTACTGCTCTGAAGCTACAGCCGCCGCCGCACACGCACACACATCCCTCTAACATAGAGGAAATAGGAGATATCATACCAGAATAAGTGAATGGGAAAAGGACAATACCATACACATTGGGTACTCCCAAGCGGATTACCTACCACTGACTATCATTACCTCTCTCTTTTCTACTTTTATTCCTCCCGCGATTTTCTTTTCTTACTTTTTCGATAACGACAACCCAACCCGGGAATCATCCTTACCCCTTCCTTAGACTACCTCAATATCAAACTCGACAACCCAACCAATCAACGAACCAACGAATCATTTCTACACCTTCCAGTCCACCCGTAAATAACAGGTACAAGTACCCACTATAATACCCTTCAGGTAAGCGAACGCTACGGGATAGACTATTCGATGCGTGCTTGACAATCAGCAGGGCTAGGGGAGGTTTCCGAATTAGTGAACAGCTGAAAAATTTCCAGCCGTAACCTTGCGCCTGTCCCTAGGAGGTATCATATTCGTACTTCCCCGACCGCCAGACATGAAAACAACACTCGAGCGAAGCACGTTGCAGCACAGCTCTGTACTGAGTACAGTACTCGAGTACTGGACTCGACCGCACTGGATATGGGTGGTGCCGGTACTTGTAAATACATCCGTCACGTGCCTTATCCGGGCACACTGCCACAAGGAGGTTCAACCAAGTCTTGCTTATCAGGCTTCACGTGATGAATATATCTACTCGTACAAGTACTTGTATCGGCCGCACTTTGTATTGTGTGATATGACACACAAAAAGAAGGAAAGAAACTTTTAATGTCCAAATGTCGTGATCCTAAAGACGTTCTTTAAAACCACGGCACATGTCAGTGTGCACGTCCTTAAGTCCAAGAGCTCAGACGGCCGACGGCCCGAAATAAACTACTCGAGTATGCGGTACGCCACGCCGTCAACCGCAATCCATAGCTTAACTCTAAAACAATATTTAGCTTTGTTTTGAAGACTTTTTTTCCCCCTCTTTTCTTATTGCATAATACTACTGATGGCATGTCATGAAGATTGTGAAGAACCCTCCTTCAAATCAGCGACGAAACCCACACATCTCATGATTTTAAATGCTTGAAATTTAATGGGACTTTATTCAACCGGCATGAGTACCCTTACCCCCTTTTTTCCAGGTGGAATATTAGGTTTGGGTTGACCTGCGATGCTGGTATACATAAAAATCGGTATTGTTACTATTGAGGAAGAAAAAAAACAGTTAAAAGCACCATTTGTACCACACCTGTAAAATGAGTTTTTCGGCCACCGGGCAGTTATCAATTGCTAGAGAGTATCTTGTTTATGCGGACATGTGACTGACTGTCTAGTCTCTGAGAAAAAAAGAAAAAAAAACATCGCGAGATTTGGAGTGTGGATCATAGAATCAGCAAATGCTGATAACAATGAATGTTCCCCTGCTGATACCTGTGCTGCGCGGCACTCCCCACTCCTTCCTCCCTCCTGTCTCTCCTGTCTTTTTCCTTTCCGCACTTCCCACCTCTTCATCACTTGATGCCTTCTTCTACCAGACCCCCCCTCTCTCTCTCTCTCTCTCCAAGGGCCAAGTCAATCATAAGAGCTGTCGTAATGTCTATTGGTACCGGTACCGTATCGCTCTCTTCCCTCCATGTCGGCTTGGAATACTTGTACTGTACTGGACCGGCAGCGCCCCGGCCCGGACATGGGCCTCTCGGAGTGCCACGGGAATAACTGTGATATGTACAGGATTGTATGTGCGGGTTGGTCCTGATTTACTTGTGCGGGGTCCGGGTCCGGGTGCTCGTAAAAACCATTATCATATTATGGTAGAAATGGCCTCCCGGGGTTTCCCACCACCACCGGACACGCTCGAGCGGACTACCGTATGCGTCATGTCACAGTGGAGGAATAAGGGTATGGGTGAGTGAGTGAGAGATGTGTGTGTTTTGGTTAAATTACAGGTATTATATATTGGTGGGAAAAGGAAGAATACAGAGAGATACCAGAGCTTTCAAAGCGCAATGAATACAGAGAGTAGAAGAAAAGAGGGGAGATATTGAAAATACATCATCTAAAGAGTCAAAAGCAAAACTGTGCGCATACGGTGGACTATCCCACACACACAAGCAATCAACCAACTGTTTTTAAAGAGTGTCAGCCTGCTGATCCGACTTAGGGAAATGCTTCCCAATCGTGCATGCGCCCTAAGTCCGGACCCCTCATGCTCATCTCAAGCACCGTCCTAGTAATATATGTAACTGCCAATGAGAATCGCGGTGTAAAAAGATGAAGCAAATATCGAATTGAAACCTTTTTTTTTGCTCCTCCCTTCTGAGCCCCATTCTTTGCCATTTGCATTCACCCCGATTGTGCTCCTCGAATCTCAGCAAAAAAGAGGAAAAAAGAAAAATTCAATCAATCTGCAAATTCTCGAATTCTCATCTCATCTCTTCAATTCAGTTCGGTTCAATTCAATGCAATCCACCCCCATCCGCAAGGATTTGAAAAGGAAATAGAAGAAAAAGACTCCACAACCTCAATTAACAAGCCGTGTAAAAACACGATCCCGAATTTCACTAAAAAAAAAAAAAATACACCCCCAATTCTCCATTCCGTCCAATCTATTTCAAATATCCATTTGCTTGCAATTATCCTCTTCCCCAACACACCCCATATCATCACCAAAGTTAAGCAACTGAATAAGGGAGAGAGAAGAAAAAAAAACCCAACTGCCTCAATCATATTTCTCATCCGTATCGAAAGATTCCTCGAGGATTTCCATTTGTCCCTGGTATCTCTCCCCCTTTCCCAAATTTCATTCCCCCAAACTAAAAGGAAAAAAGGAGCTGTTAAAAGAGAAAAAGTAGTGGAACGAAGATATTGTTCCCCCATTTCCAAAAAAAAAAAAAAAATTGGCCACTGTCCATCCCAAGCACTTAATTCATAACATACGAATTTTCAAACACCGATAATAAAAGCACAAATAGGGGTAACATCAGGGAATAAAGGACAACAGGGGAAACGAAATAACCGGTGAAAGTAACAGCCTGATACGAGCAAAGGCAAATGCATTGACACCAAGCGGTTACGTGCTTAAAACTGGGCACTATTTCTCTTCGTCGCAGAGCCGAAAACTAATCTGGGAGCCTTCAATCCTCCAGATTCTTTACTCTCAGTTTGCTTCGCACCAACACTCTCGTCGCCACTGACGCTAGACGCGCTGTAGTCTTGCGGAGAGTCCCCCCCGCGAATGCTTGTACGACTCGCACGCCCGGAGAGGGATGAAGACACACTCTCAGCATCCTCAAATCCAGAACCTTCGTTTTCCGAGACAGGAGTCATGGTACCACCGATAGAGCTAGAAGCAGATCTAGCAGTCCTCCTCTCCATCCCTGCGGTAACCAACTTGAAGACGGCCCGTCGGCGTTGTCTGGTTGCAAAGTTCTTACTCCCTCCATCCTTGTTTGTTGGCTTAGCCTTCAATTCTTCGATAGCTGGAGGACCACGAGGTTGGCGAATAGGGTGAGATCCACTAGCATGCCCTGGGGCAAAGGTCGCCGTCATCGGTGTAGTGGGCATCATCTTAGGGAGCGAGGTCTTTGGAGGTTCCGCGATATCCAAGTTGCTCACGTTCACGCAAGTGGACAAAGAACTAGCTTTCCTATGGCCACGCTTGAAACCGCCCGAGTTAGTTGGTTGATTAAGCGTGAGCTTTGGTGGTGACCTAGAACGACCCGAACGTCCAGCAGAAGCATTCAAAGTGGGGGATTGCTTCTCCTGAAGTTGTGTTTGCTGCTGCTGCTGCTGCTGCTGAGGCTGGTAAGCAGGTGCGCTATTCTCAGATTGAGCAGAAGCAGGAGGGGATTGCTGCTGTTGCTGGAATTGCTGCAAGTAATCCATTGAAACCTGAGGCTGTGCGTAGTATCCATAAATGCCATTGTAGATAGGATAGTATCTATTTGCATTCATGTTGGCAGCGTTTGCGGATTGCTGCATGTAAGAGCCCATACCACCAGGGCTCATAGGAGGAGTTGAGAAGTTGCCAGATCCAGAAGACTGGAGTTGAAGCTGCTGCAATTGAAGAAGTTGATGGGCAGCGACAGAGTTAGCCAACTGAGCCTGGAGCTCAGCCTGCTTCTGAGCAAGGATGAAATTGGTCGCGAGCAATTGTTGATATCTCTCACCGTCAGTTTCGTCAGACAACTCGAACATTTCACCATTCAAGCCGAGTGCGGGGGAAGATGACGGAGGGGTAGGCAGCTGTTGAGAAGTTGCGGAGTAGGGAGCACCCTGGGAACTGTGATATCCTTGGTAGCGGTTGGGGGACTGCCCAGAACGGGCATTTTGCGGAACGAAACTGGATGATCCAGGCGGGTTATACTTGGATTCGAGACCACAGTCTGCTGGAGGAGCAGAAGCGGGGGTTGGGTTCGGAGTCCTCGGCGCAGTCCGAAGCCCAGCCAACAAAGCAGACCTTGCTGTGCGAGGAGTAGTGACGGTCTGATTGTCTGCCGGGGCAGATAGGTTGTTGGAAGGAACTGGCACAGAGATGTTCCTCAGGTGCGAACCCTTTCCTCTGGAGGCAAAGGATGCCGGGTTCCCCTGTGGGTGGAAGTAATTAATTTGAGCAAGACCGCCTGCGTCCATACTCACGATGTCTAGCTCTTAATGAGGGATAGTAAGGGCGGCAAAACCACTCGCCAAAAATGGCAGATTAGAAAATAAGAAGACGATCCGACGATATGTCGTTATGTCTCAGTTAACAGTCCCAGAATATCGAATGGGATGAAAAATGAGAGAAGTGCTCGACAGAAAAGTGTCGATGATTAAGTACAGAAGGAGAGTTAGAGTAGTCGTCGAAAGAAAGAGAAGGAGGGGAAATTGCTCCGCGGTTGGATTAGACCAGACGATTGTGGAATCGAATCCTTTTGTAAGCCGATTAAAAGTCCCTGTGGGGATGGCTAGTGCACGAGGCTGATGGGGCCGGAGATGGGAGGGAAAAAAAAAAAAAAAGACACCGACTTGTAGTAGGAGTGCGTGTGGGCGATGCGGGCCAGAATAAGGACGGAGGTAAGCGGACGACGACCGGCTCCTTTGACGATAGGGGACGAAACTTTTTTGAGATGTACAAAAGTGATGTACGAGAAGTGCTCAGCACAAAAAAGGGGAGAAAGACAAACACCCCGACAGCAGGACAGACTGAGTAGTAGTAAAATAGGGGATGAGAAAGTTGACAAGCAAGAAGGCGAAGAAAGAATTGCTTTGGGTTGTAGAATGCAGACGATGGGCGGTGGGGAAAGAGAATTACTACTGCTGCTGCTGTTACTACTGCGAAAGAAGGTAGAAGGGGTGGTGGTGGCGGGGGGAGAGGAGGGGAAGAGAGCGGAGACGGAGGGAAGGGAGTGTGGAGTTGTGGAGAGGAGTCAAAAGGAACAGGGGAAGGAAGAGAGAGGAAAGAAGAGGAGAGGGAGAAGGAGAAGGAGGAGTGGAGGTGAGAGGGAGTGGAAAAAGCAAATGGGGGGAAAAGAGAGCAACAGCAGGCGGCACTTGCTGCTTACAGATTAGACAACGGGCCACTACCATGAGCGACGAGAACCAACAATAAGGGAAGAAGCCAATAAAAAAGAAAGGGAGGCTGATGCTTTGCGCGCTTCCTTTCTTGATCAGTATTTTCTCAACCTTCTCCCTTCTTCCCTCTCCTTGTTCAAGCAGAAAAAATGGAATGCACGGATACCGGTAGACTTTCTTCTCTGTCCCGGGATGGGAGGGGGGGGGTAAAGAGGATCATTGAGTTATTCCTTCTGGCATATTTCCAGTCGATATTCAATGATTGGCCTACCGTAGATTCCTGATTCTGGGATATTCACTTCCCTCCACCCCCCCTTATGCATCTACAGACACACATAGACATATTTAGTTGCCTACATACCTGTACAGTACTGTACACGCATCACAGAAATGCAACCAATACATGCTGCTCATGTCCTTTGATCGAGGAAACTTGGTTATTCAAGATCGCTGGGTATTCCCTTCCTCTCACACTCTCTCACTCACCTCTCACAAAATCCTTTCACACCCGTCTCCATTTCTTTCAACAAGATGAGAATACCGGTGTGGCAGACCGAGAGAGAAAAAAATTTACGCTGCTCCAGCTCTGTATCATGCGACAAACACCAGAACCTGGCACAGGGAAAGCAAAGTAAACAGAAAACACGTTGCAGAAATCCCCGAAAATTAAAAACCTTTGTTATAATAAAGAATTACCCCTTTGTTTTTTTGTTTTTTTTCCACCATGAGCAAAGCGCACTCGAGTATGATACAAGTGCAATGAAATGGGGGAGGGGGAAGGGGAGCCAATTTTCTGCAATATCGTGTCGAATCAATCCATTCCCCCCCCCCTTTTGTCCAAATCAGGCAATGCCCTAACCTCAAGCTTACCCTCCGCGCTAACCCCAGCAGCCTCTTGAAACTCCTCGTGAATCTTTTTGGGAAAACTTGAGGGAACTCAAATTAGTCGATCCATCAGGCCGTTTCCTGAACTGGACTTGATCCAAATGTGGGAAAAGAAAACTTGGGGTACCGTGCCGGTACTCGAGTAGAAAGAAAGGAAAGAGTTGAAATTCTGAAGAGGGCACCCTCTCTTTTTCAGGAGGTGGAGAACTCGAGCCGGTCTTTGGTCGCCCTGCTGCTCGCATACCCCGCCACATCTTGTCCATGGGCAAGGTTGAAACAGGACGACGCAGGGTACAGTAAGGGAGGGAACCAATTTGTTCCCCCTTCGCTAAACACTCTGCCGGTGGGCTGACTACCAAAATAGCTCTACTCTCGTGGGACAGAATGGACTCTGGACACCGGAACAGTGTGGTACCGATACAATATCACCCCTCTTTTCCTCGCTTGCCTTTCCAAATTATCCATCTCGCGACGTCTCAAGCACTCTATTTGTTTTGCTTCAAACCTTTGGGGAGGACATGGGAGATAGTGCGGTACTGATAGTTTGATACAATGTTACCTTCTGCCTAAATACAAGTAACTGCAAGTCTGCAACTGCACGCTCTGGAAAGGGTATGATAAGTTTGAATGAACTTATTTATTACGGTGCCGTACTGATAGCTAGTTTTGTTTATAGGTTTATCGTTAACTTTGCGATGGTCTCCCCCAATTCGTAAAATCCACTCGAGTATTGATCCTTCCCACCCACCCCCATGTTTTATTTTTTACCATGACTTGATTTCCGGTTCCCAGTTGCTCCACCGAAAAAGAAAAGATATGCAAAAGGCCATTGTCTACTGGCCATCCAGTCAGAGAAATGCACGCGTGAACCTCGTCATCCGCCCTGCCTTGTTCTCATCAAATCTATACGAGTATTTCCGCATTTCTATCTCTGCTCATTTGTCCCCAGCCTCTGTTGCGATCCCTCGCGAACGCGTTAAGTTACGCGGTCACACCGGGCTAATCTCCCCCTCCCCATCCTCTTTAGGTAAGCCAAGCGCCTCTCTCAAGGCCTCGTTCTCGACCTTTAATCCTTCAATAAGAATATCCGGCTCCAAGGCCGTGTCCTGCTCATATGCTTCCCTGAGCATTTTGCTGATCCTTGTTAGTCGCGCCTGGCTCTCGGTCTCGTTCTGACGTAGGATCGCGTTCGCTTGTCGTTCACTTGCGAGCTGGTTCGTATATGTTTGATGGATATTGATTGTGGAAACAGTGTGCTCGTGCTATAACGACAATCAACCACCGGGATATGGAATAGCTCCACCCCCGAGGAGCAGCAGCAGATAGCGATGAGCTGGACTCACAGCATAGATCCTCAGACCCTCTAAAACCTTGTCCAGTACCGTCTCATAGTCCTGGACCAGCAGTGAAAGATCCTCATTTTCTGTTTGGAGATTGTGGTTTTCCTGACGGAGCGCACGGTTTTCTGCTTCCAAATCGACATCGTGGGTGCCTACATATGAGACGTAATCAGCTCAGCACAACCGTACAATACCTCACCCCACAATCCCCCATACCCACGAACCATTTGCTTCACCGTTGGATTCTCGTAGATGCGGTAGTGCCTCCCCTGAGCTTGTTCGACTCTTATAAATTGAGGCAATCATCAGTAAATACCTCCCGATAATAACGAGTGGGCTTCTCCGCACATTCCCCCTTTATTCCAGGTTAAGATGTAACATACTCGGATCTCATCAGCCCTTCTGACTAGCCCAGCTGTGCTCTCCCTGTTCTGCGCCAGGATCGCACTAAGCTCCTGAACCTGCTGCCATAGATGATTGAGGTCCATTTGGTGCCCAGCGGTGGGAAACATGTTGACCATGCCTGTCTGTTGTTGTTGCTGTTGTTGTAACTGATGCTGTTGCTGCTGTTGCTGGAGCAGATGGTTGGAAGGCGAACTGACACTATCGCGACGCCCGGTAATGCTGATACCACTATTCGAGAAGAGCGGAGTATTGCTATTGCTGTGGCTACTATCTTGATAATTGGATGGCAACATTCACGGTGCCGTAGTTCCCGCCTTCAAACGAGATGCTCCTTCTCCGATGAAAATCCGAGGCGGAGGAGCGAGAGAGAAGATGAAGGAGGAGGTACTCGTATCAACTTATTGGATTGGTATGATAGAAGCCGTAGATGGAGGTTGCCGCCAAGGGAGACAGAGATGAGAAGAAAAAACAAACAAACGACGAATGAGATGAGTTTTAATTCTGATTTTTTCCTAGACGATTTCCTGGTCAAAGTTCGTCGTTCGATTGAGCGTTTGTTGAGCTGTCGACCCTAAGGGTTCCCATAGGCGCCGCTGGTGAGGATAGCACTCCTTGTGGCTTTTGCCAAGCTTTCGCCAGATGCGCTAGGGCAGAAATGGGCCACACAACTTGGAGGTGACAAAAAGATCAAAAAGATAAGGGAAGTCGTCCATGACAGCAAACCCATTGTGGTAGCTGTGAGGCTAAGGAGAAGGAAAGACCTGGTAAGAATGAGTGACATACCGGTAGTGTTACGATAAGCCACAGAGGCAACGTAGAGTTCCAGAATAAATATATAATACATGACATATCAGAGGTATGAAGGGGGGGGGGTAATGCCAGCTGCAATATCATGATGAAGATATGGAAAACATATTATATCATAGTACATGGAGCAACTTTGTCCCATGGAGGCAAAAGCCTTAAAAGTTATCTCAAAGGCGCTTGTTCGAGAACACCTCCAGAGACAGCAGTTATACTGTGCGCAACAAAATTTGTGTTTGACCTAAGGAAGAAATCTCCTTCTGTCGGTGTGCAGTTTGGAGATAACTTGAACTCTCAGTTTCCTTTATCCTCTTCCTCAACACCGGTGTCTCCTCTCAGAGATGATCGATAATCGGGAAGACATAATGAAGCCTTCCAGGAAAGTGTATAGCGATATTTGACTGGTAGAAAACCCAAATTGTGGGTTATAACAAGTAACAAAACCTTCAGTCAAGCTTGCAGTCAATCCTGTAGCCGTTATGGAGCATAAGTTCGATAGGCTTTTGTGCACATCCCAATCACACTGTCAGTACGAGAGAAAAATAAGCACTGCATACAATACCGGTATCATAATGCATATTTTTTGAAAGAACCAAAGTTACCAGATATCATAGCATTCCGGTACGGTGCCTCAGCAACCTTCACTACCTGTATCTAACTTAGCCCTCCGGGTATAGGCGTGCCATGAGAACACCTTCCCCTCCCCTCCCCTCCCTCGGAGCGCAGTATCGTTGCCGGGTAGAATAAGCAACCATTGGATCGAACACTGCTTATCGCCGGGCCCATGCAGAAGAAGGTTACGTTTTGAAAAAATGTGAAAAAAATGAAAAAAACGATTCGTCTAAGAATACGACAGCAACCAAACCTCCTCCCCATCTTCGATTAACAACGAACCAAACATGAGAAACAACGCACCATAAATATTCTTGGTGAATTGGTATCATGAGCTATTTGAAACAGAAGAAGGTCTGATTTCTTGTTCCACGAATTGGATAATATTTTTCCTTTATCCGCTCATGAGAGTTTCAGGCTTGAGACGGGCTCCTTCGAGCGGGGGGGGACGTTTTTTGTACTGTATGGTTTGGTCGAGTTGGGTATTGCCTACTCGGGGAAGTACAGTGCGGTAGCCTGTGTAGAAGTCAAGTCAGGGCTAGTTGTGCTTTTGAAGATCGCCGGAGGGATCTGGTCGATAGATGTAACATGTCGGTAACTGGTTTAGCTCTCGGCGGGGCGGTTGGTTGGCTCTTGGCTTTGGGAATATCTCCGATGGGTTTAACGGCAGATCTTTTGTGCTGCAGTTTCTGAACTTGCCGATACTTTACAAAACAGGAGGTGTGGGCCCCCCGAGCACTACCGGTACCGCGGCCCCACTCAAGTCGAGCAACTTCCACTACGAGGAGTACTAGTACAGTACTCGGGTATAACGACAATAGCCCCGGGAAATCTCCTATAGGTCCATTCTGCAGTAATCAGAGGGGGTCAAAACAAGAACGGAGCACAAATTTGGGCTTTTGGTGGTAATTGGAAGCCCACCTGGGTTTGGGGACAATTCACACTTCTGGTTCGGCCAGTAGGCTGCTCAACATCTGTTGTGCCCATCGTGTCAGCAAAGCCTGAGTCTAAAAGTTGTGCAGTTGCTTATTTCAGTACCACTCCCCGCACTTTGAGAAGTGTCAGCCTCTGAGCGCTATTGGTACCCAGGTGGCAGGCAAAATTTGAATGTGGTACCGTGAATTGAAGTAATGTACGGTACTCGAGTATGTATCATGGTGGTGCTGGTATGCACACATGAGTCTCCCTCAAGCCATTCAATTGGCCATTGTGGATAAACGAATCTGCCATTATGGTTATGTTTGACGCCACCAGGAAAGAAAACCTAAACTCCTTACACGTACGGATTACGACAGAAGACGGAAAATGACACATAAATTAAGAAGAAAAAACGGATATTAGCGATGACAGAGTTGCTGGCGGTGTCAATGAAGAATGTCCGACAAATTAGCTTGCTTGCTCAAGTATCTTCCTTAACTGATCCTCCACGCTTTCCTCAATTTCATCATCTTCGTCCTCATCCATTCGGTCTGTGTCTGGAAATTTAGACTTCTCGATCTGATATGCCAACTTCGCAGCGAGAAGCCTGGTTCTTTCCAACTCTGTTGCTAACGGGCCATCCTTGGTAACAAGATTTGGCTGCACAGACTGTTGGGGGTCTGCAAAAGGCGCTATCAAAGACTTTAGTTGAGAGTAATACGCATGCCTCTGACGCTGGGCTTGAAGCGCAGCTGAGTGATTGGCTAGCTTTGCCTTTAGGATTTGATATCTTGTCCCGGTTAGCTATGCTCTGATGCAAACTGCGGGTTTTGGTATGCATACTCTTCCAAATCCTCTTCACTGTCTTTTTCTTCTGCCGGGTAGCTTTCTGGAAGGAGATCGATATTTCTGTAGAGTAGATTAGCGGCGCTATATGGGTGCGGATTCTATGGACAGAGCAAGCTGCTTACTGGGGGTCTTTAAGATTCGCTCCCCGCCTCAGGACATCGTCTTCTTGTGTGATACCCTCCACACTGTCGTCTTTTTTCTGATACAAATCATCAATCTGTTCAGCAACATGCCTCAAAGCCTGCGAACTGTAGACAAGTTTCTGATGCCTCTTAGCAACAACATTCACTGAAGGTCCCATTAGCCAGTATTCAAATCCTCATGAATTCTGCGACAGGGGGAGCGCCAGGGGTAAGCAGAGCAACCTACGCTTGTATAAAACTTGATTCAAAACCCCCTCAGAAAGGTCACCATGCTCTCCTTCTGGTAGCTTGTCTTGCCAACCTGCCTTCGGGTTGAGGGTACCATTCAAAACCCGTAGTTGGGATGAGAGAAATCCCTTCTTTATATCGTAGATAGAGTTCCCGGTGGCCATATTTTATTGAGAATAGCTTTATGGAGGAGATGTATTCTATCTTAGAACCTAGTGTGAAGGACAGTGTGGTGGATATCCCTTTACGGATTTGGCTTGAGGTGGTTGATGGCGATCCTTATTCTGGTGGTGCGGAATCGCTGGGGGACGCGTTAGGCGCAGTTTGTTCACGTTGCCTGACATTTTCCTGTGAGTGGTTCTCAGAATGGGCTTTGCACGCTTTGAGAATACAACGCGAAATTTTTTCTTTGGCAACAACTTTGTCTCCTCTATGAAACCTACACAGGATGATTATTTCTCTGGCTTGGGTTTACAATAAAAGAATCGACGGTTAGGTACCGGTATGCCGGCACTATGGAGACCTAGTGGATGACGCTTACATACCCATAACCGGGGGTCATTTGATGCTCCAAAGTCATAACTTATAGCCCGATGCGGCTCGTACCTCGCGCCCTCTCTCTTCGAAATTTGCTCTCTCGTGGCGACAACCCCAACCCCCCCCCAAACCTCCGCAACCTTCGACGATCCATCCCCAAAAACCTTACATACCCGCAACCACTAATCGACATCGCTATTTAGTTGAGATTACTATCACCGAGCCTCAGTTTACTTCTATCGACGTCGCTTAGCTTTCACCCCGCTTCAACAGCTGCCTGTCAAACGTCACGTCACCCGCTCCTCAGACTAGACAGCTACCTATACTCGCTTCGTAACCACCGAAATCAACCATGGCTACAAAGAAGAAGATTCTTTTGAAGGTATTCTACTCACTAGGATGTGTTATCTCCTGCGGTAACTGACAATCTAATTTTCAGGTTATTATCCTCGGTGATAGTGGAGTTGGGAAGACGTCTTTGATGAACCAATATGTACAATGCCCCTCACCCTTATATGCGCAATGCGCCCTTTTTGTCGTCTATATCACAGGGATCTAAATATCTAAATTCCTAGAAGAGCTGCGATGCTGACACAAGTCGGGTGAATAGGTAAACAAGAAGTTCAGTGCGAGCTACAAAGCAACTATTGGCGCTGATTTCTTGACAAAGGAAGTGCTTGTTGACGATAGGCTTGTGACTATGCAGGTATGGAAATCGTATTACTGAGCGCTTGAGGATCATTGCTTTGATTTCGGGACATGCACTAACCCATAGTTTTGTGGCAACAGTTGTGGGATACTGCTGGCCAGGAAAGATTTCAATCTCTTGGTGTCGCTTTCTACCGCGGTGCCGATTGCTGTGTTCTTGTCTATGATGTTAATAACTCGAAATCCTTCGACACCCTCGACTCCTGGCGAGACGAGTTTTTGATACAAGCGTCTCCCAGAGATCCGGATTCGTTTCCTTTTGTGAGTCACCCGCCCCCCAGCCTTTCCATTGGCGCTCGGCAGCTACCGGATGCTGACGTACAATTATAGGTTGTTCTAGGAAACAAGATTGATGTAGAGGAGAGCAAGAGAATGGTTTTTTCCCCGTATCCGGTCTATTGTTCGCCTGATTCCGGCACCTAGTTTGGCTAACCCCCTGTAGATTTCCCAAAGACGGGCTATGACTTTCTGTACATCCAAAGGAGGTATCCCATACTTTGAGACCTCTGCAAAGGAGGCTATAAATGTTGAGCAAGCATTTGAAGGTAACAGCTCCTAAAAGTCAAAGTTTCATTTGAAGGTGGGTTTTCTGACTCGCAATGCCTAGTAATTGCCCGAAACGCCCTACAGCAGGAAGAATCCGACGACTTTACCGGAGACTTCCAAGACCCAATCAACATCCACCTCGACAACGAACAGAATGGGTGCGCTTGTTAGAGAGAGAGAGAACGAAAGCGAGTATAGAGAAAGAAAGAAAGAAAAGAACCCACTGTCACGATTCTATATGCAATATCTGGGTGGATCCTAGAACTTACGGACGATAATGAGTGTCATGTACATTGTGACCAAGCACCCAACCCCCTACCCTCAATATATCTGAAGGTGTTCGGGGAGTCACATTGGTATATCATAACCTTTTGCCTTCATATTGCGTGGGATATTGGCTTCTTTAATGATAAATTAGTGGTGAGGAATGTTTGGTTTTTCTTTTTTACCATGAGGGCAGATGGATGGATGGCTACTTTTTGCCCCATGTCTTTGTCTCTGTCTCTGTCCATTTTTTTCTCTCTCAGATTACAAAATCGAAGGTCATTCATACTTTGTTATGCTACTTGTATGTCATTAATCTTTTTCCTTTTTTTTTCGGTGTTTGCCTTCTTTCCCCTTCCCCCTGCTCTATGCTCCGCCATTGGTTTTCTTAAGTTATATACATATAAACCGTATCTATTATCGTTCGGTGTCGTACCTTTTCTGGGGTCTTTCACTTGCATTGCTTTAATCGAGTTTCCTGATAAGTCGTTTTGGTATCACAGGAGGAAGAAAGGAATGTACTGCCAGGCCTGGCTTATGGTAGATTTCCTGTTTGTACGAGCACACAGTACGTGATATTTGTATTGGAGTGTTCTATAAATTGTGAATCGAGGTACCATATTTGCATACTTTGCATGTGACTGCCGGGTGAGTGAGGATTTTTGGTATCGTGGATTGGTGAAGACCAGCGGGGAAACGCACCCGAGCATTCGTGCTGTCTTGTGTTACTTGTACATAACATGTGACGTAAATCCTGTGAAGGCCGCGATAGATCGTTGTCATTGCCAGTCTCCAATGCTTGATGAAACAGGGTGGATATCGAGTGATGGTCCATGAACGTGTTCGTCATCCGGGGGTGAAAGCGGGAATACCAGTAGCCCTCTCCACAATCCTTTGAGCGCGTCGACCACACACACGAACGTCTCGTGGTGGGAGTGTTTGAACGAATCCTAGTATGGTAATTCGAACCTACCTATCTATCTACCTACTTACTTACCTGCACCGGGGGGAGGTTGTCAGGGCAGCAGCACTGGCTGTGGAGGTTAGTGATGAGATGAGTAGGGGGTTACCGGTGGCCGAAGATATATGTGCATGGTGGGGGGGGGGGGGA
>JACCEG010000193.1:32419-130960 GCA_014065205.1 Tuber brumale
AAGCCTCAAGTTACCCGCAGCACTCAATAGAGAGAGAGAGTACGATAAGTCGAGGAATGATATGGAGGACTTTGCGGTGGGGTGGTAGTAGAAGATAATAATAAGATTCTGGGAAAAGAACGGGGTTGGCTTAATTTACGAGTATCATGTCGTATCATAACTTGGAATGGGGGGGGCGTGAAACACTGCTGCGGTTTTTTTAAGTTCGGGGATTCGGAGAGTTGTCTGAAACGGGAACTTGGGTGTATCGGGAATTCATCACTGGCTCTTTCTCTTTCTCTTTCTCTTCTCTCTCTCTCTGGCCTCGGCAATGATGGGTATATATCACTTATCGTGCTTTATTGTAACTGTACTAACATGTGAAGAAAAGAAAAAAAAAGAAAAAAAACTCCAGTCGCTTTGTTGTATGATATGTACTGTACCGTAGACTATGTCTTGAACACTTTTTTTTATCGCGATTTTCCGCAAAGCGAGCAACCGGGTTCCTCGAATAATCGGGTTGGTATTTCTACTTAGGGTTCGTTGATACCGATAAGAGTCTTCGTTTATCTTGTCATGTTGTTTATTCATATAATAATATTATTATTATAATATCATAGAATACTTGGACGTTTTTGTGGTGTGGATTGGTTGTATAATATAATGAAAAGGGGGGTTCTGGAACCCACCATTGATTGAGAAGAGGATGAGAGAGAGGATAGATATATAGTCTATCGGGGGGGAGCAGTGGTCCTCATAATACGTTTTCTTTCTTTCTTTCTTTCCAAGGCTTTTTTTGTCATTCTCTGTGATATTGGATGTTCGTGTGTATCTGATAAATTTAGGTGAAAGAATCGCTCAGTTGCGTTCACGCCCTGCGGTACTCGTAGTATTCACCCGCACAAGTCCATGTTATCATACTTCTGCACAGTACTCCCTATATCTGCGCTCTCTCAACGCTTCTAATGCTATACAACATTCTATGATATTATCATACCACTGGGATTTATCATGCCATCAATATCCGGTCCGGGACTAATTCTCACTCAGAGAACGCCGGACCGAGTACAGTACTTGTTGTACTTGTACCCACCATATGTATTATGACTGCTTACTTAAATTACTCACCACCCGACCTGGGCAGAACTGCGCGGATAAATTGGGGTGTGCTCGACTCGTATTATGCTCTACTCGAGTAGCTCCTCAAGAAACCGGGTGTCCCAGTGGCACAGTACAATTGCTGCGCCACCAATCTCAGGGAATAAGGTACAGTAGTCCCAGAGAACACTTTCCTCAGAAAGCACAAATCCTCTCTCTCTCTCTCTCTCTCTCTCTCTCTCTCTCCATCTCCCGGCCCGAGGCAGAACACCTAAGCGCTTATTGTGCAGTACTCGTGCAAGTACCGTATAGTACAGTACAGTGCTTTGCCGCCACGCGAATTCTTGCACGTACAGTACCGTACTGTACCGGGCTATCCGGCTGATAGGGCAAGGTATTATACGTACCGTATCATACGACGATGAACAGCAGAGCGAGCAAAAGCGCCAATTTTTGGTGGTAATGCAATAGCAATTCTTTTCTAAAAACGCTTCAACATTACGAGTACAGTACTGCACCGTACGTACGTACTTGTAGCCTACGGTACGGTGCCGGTATATATGTAACACGACCCGATAAGACAAAAAGGCTGGGGGGGGGGGTCAAGATGTTAAACTTATCCGCGCGTTATGTCAGCCTAAACCTAAAGCTTAATCTGTCATCCTCGAGCACCGGACTCCGGTCCCCAGCTTTTCTGGCTGGGGCGCCTCCTGAAACGCCGTTTTGCATGCAGGAACATCTTACTTATGACGTCTCATACTGGGAGTTGCTGGCAACTGGAGGGGAGTGGCAGGGCTGAAGGGCAGGGTCTGGGGTTTTTAATTTATGGCAGGGGTTGCATTGTGCTTGTGGTACAATGGTGGATGGAGGGGGCGGGGTTTTTATTAATTACTGTCGCAGCACTGCTTGGGTGATTGTATGATATGTACAGTACATGGTGTGATAGAAGGAACGAGAAGGAAATGCGGACCATGCGAAAGAGGGAAGGGGAAATGAGAATAAGATGGAAATGAAAATAGGTGAGAAAGGAGAAATGAGATGGGGGAAAAAGAAAAAAAAAACGTTGTTTGCTCCGTTCCGTGCTCACCGTGTCCTTTTGAAAAATGAAAATGTGTGAGAATGGGAATGAAAAGATGAAGAATAAAGTTGCTACCGTCTGACACCGTGTTGATGCCCTAGTTAGTTACAAAGGAAATTGAGAAATGGTATAAAGTTATTTGCGATGATGAAAGTGGGGAGTTAAAGAGTGGTAATGTGTTTAATGTTGTGATGGAAAAGAAGAGGAAGCGAAGGGAGATTGTGTTTCGCCTTTTCTTCATTCATTCATACATGCCCGCTCAACTTATCCTTTCTTTGTTTCTTTCTTTCCGGGTTTATGGTAACCGTTGTGTATGTATGGATTGGGTTGAACGAATTCACATAAACATCAACTTTGTCTTCCTCCTCTCCATGTTCGCCGGACTCCTGCTCGCCCCCAGGTTCCCGTTCCCATTCTGCATCCCCCGCGCCATCCGGAAAGCATGTCGTTCGCAATAGGGTCTTCCATTGAAGTCGAAGTAATCGCCGCTGAGTTCGCATCGGCAATCCTATACAAAATTAGTCTACATTATCCCTCTCACAAATATATTCAAGTATCTCACTCGAAACGGGGGGAGATATACATAACATCTGAAGCAATTCGGGTGAAACCTCTCATCCATCTCCGTCTCCAAACACGGTCCCTCAATCCCCCTATCGCAGGACGGGCACAATGAATGGTTCAACTTGTGGTAGTGTCGATGGCAATATGGTGAGTTATCCAACACGTAGAATTCGACGGACTGGAACGGTTCGCGGCAGTCCTGGCAGACGAAGCAGGCTTTGTGGTACCGACCGGTTAGTCGCCCATCGGCAGAGGAGATGGATTTTCCGACTATGGCTTCGCCGCAGCCTCTGCAGTTGCCTTTCGATGCGGTTGTTCGCCGCCTTGTAGGCGCTGGTAGTGGTTCGTCTACGGGTGCTTGGGTCTTCGGTGGCGATTGGGGTGGTACTAACGGAGGAGCCCGTGGTCTTTTGTCTTTTAGAGGCGGCAGCGGCGAGGCTTGCGGTAGGCCGGGGGCGAGGGGGGGTTCTGTTAAGTTTGGGAGGGGTTTTTCGTAGTCGATTGGGGATTTTGATGGCGAAGGTTGGTGGTGGTGGTGGTGGGACTTCAATGGTGGGGGCGCTGCTCGCTCGTGGGATGGGACCCGAGGTTTATCTCGAGGTCGGCCCTCAACTGGGCGCTTTGGCTGCACGGCGCTGGGTTGGAGTTCTTGCATTGAACTTTGGAGTTCTTTCATTAAGCCATCGATGTCACTATACCCATTGCTGTCCTTTGACCGACCACGGCTCCCTCGAGAAGGTTTGGGGGGGGGTTTAGGGACTTGGGAGGTCTCTGGGATTGTGGGACTGGACATGGAACTGCGGGAGCTCTTGGAATTGTGGGAGAATACGGAAGAGGTATTGCTTGACATGGAGGGGCTTGGGATGTGGGATGTGGATTGCTCTACCGGGGCTTCCAGATCATAGGGATTTCCTAACGAATAGTGGGTGTATTCGTCTGCTCTTGGTGGAGATAGTCGGTGCAGTGTCGGGAGCTTAGAGCCAGACCGTCTATCCAATCTGCCAGATGACATTGTGTCGGCTCCAACAGAAGGCCGTCGTCGGATTGCTTGATCTTTTGCTGGCAATGCAGGTGGTAAGTTGTCCTCTGGCGGAGGGGGGAGTCCTTTAGCCAGATTTGCCGAAGACTTGTTCCGTCTATGGATATGGTTCTTCACCGTTACAGACGGAGACCTGGGCAATCCCAATCCAGGATGCGGGGGTTGTCTGCCACTAGGTGACTTAGAATCATTCTTGATGGGAAACGTGTGCGATCGGGTGTCTAGTCTCAAAGCATCCATTTTTGGAATTGACGGTGCAACTTCTGACTTCACAGCACGATGGGTGTACGGAGATACTGGGTCCAGTGGCGATTCCTCTCCATTTCTCCTTGCCGCGCTGTGGGAAAGTGAAGGAACTTGGGGGGGATTCTGCTCCTTTCTACGCATCCTCGCCTCCGTCCCTCCGGGTGACTGTGATTTTCTGTGTTGTGATGGAAGACTAGTGAGTCGTTCAGCACTAGAAGTTGACTTTTGTTCCCTCTCTCCCCCATGCTCCCGCGATCCCCTCACAGCCTCTCGACTCCTTCTCATTGTCCGCGAGTCCACGGAATGTTCACCGGTAGGAGACTTGACCCTCCCTTCCTTCTTATCTGTAAACGAAGCTGCAACAACAGGTAACGTCTCTGAATCCCCACCCTTCAACACCCTAGCCGGCCCTTTGTCCAGAGGGTTCCTAGAAGACGGCGCCACCATCTCAGGTGTCCGCTCCCGGCTAGAGTTACCAGAACCTACCCCGAACGGGCCAGGTGCAATGTTGTTCATGCGCGCCGCCACGGCCCTGCTACCACCCGACAGCGGGGAAACTGGGGCATACAAGTCACTATTAGGATAGAAACTACTGGTAGTCGCTGCAGCACCGGGCGGTGTGCGCGGGCTCACCGGAGAAACGATTGCCGGTTTAAAAAGGGTAAAAGGCGATTCTATATTATAACTTGAAGATGACGAAGAATCCTTCCTGGGCTGATGATGGTTCCGGGATTGTGGATTCGGTGAGAGTGAGCCATTGTGAAGCGGTGTTCGGAGTGGTTGACCGTCTTGCGGCGTGGCCGGTGAGTGTTCTCGGGATCCGGGGGAGCTGCTTGTTGGAGTGACTTGGCCGCGGAAGGGTCTGTCTGTGTAATTCATGTATCTGTTAGAGCTTACAGATGTTCCATTGAGGATGGCGGCTTGGTGTAGTGGTTGGATACATACTTGCTGCAAAAGGGTCGATCTTTATGTGGCCCATTGGCTTCTGTGGACCTTTCGTTGGCTTTGGCTTGAGCAAAGGGAAATCGTTAAGCTTTGATTCTGCAAAGCATTAGCCGTTAGCACTCCCAAAGACTCCATGAAAATCAGATAAAAAAAGAGATGAGTATAAAAACTCTTCCCACTTTCGTTGGCTCAGTTTCCTATTACCTTTTGCTGCGGACATACACACATGATCCCCCATTGAGGAAATCTCGACATCCGCATTGCATAACGAACATTTTATGGTAGCGAAAAGGCTCTCTCTAGGTCCGGCCATCTTTTTTTCTTCTTCTACAGTTTGTTGGAGGTCAGAATGGCTGGTAGGCTGCGTTGTGACGATTGTAGTTGGTCGGAGTGGTGGTAGTGGTAGTGGTAGTAGAATAGTAGATTCTTTCCTCAAAGAGGCTATTAGAATTTCGTCAAAAGATAAATAGATTGGAGAGACTTTGTGCTCGAAAGAGACATCCAGCGTCTTGTAGTATGGGTTTGCTTGTCGGGGTACTGTGGTATTGTTTTAGCAAAGAAAATGTAACGAGAGTGTGAGCCTTTCAAGACTGTATGATTGAAAAGATACACCCAAGACGTGCACCCTGTCTATCTGTGTTCAAGAATGTTCCAGTATTTCGAAGGCCTAGAATCCAGGAATGTTCTCTCTTCGGGTGGGAAGTACAGTAGATCAAGGTTGAGGGGAAGTTGAGAATGGAACAAGGTCAGCCAGTTACTTGTTCCAACGCTAGACCCAGCTTTGACCCAATGTTCTCGTGCTTGCTGGAGGTGTGTCGGGGAAGGTGATAAAGATCGAAGGAAGGATCAGTGGCGGATGACAGGCTCTCCAAGGGCGAGCGCCAAAAAGCATAAAGAAACGATCACACAAGTGAGGCAAAGGTGGTGGTGGTGGTGGGGGAGGGTGAATGTTTTGTATGCACAGTACCTGTCTGGCTGCATACAATGCGGGGGGCGCAGAAATTCGCCTTCTTCTGGCAGCTCACTTCACCCTGACCCAGCTCGCCGTTCCCAAACGGGGATATCGGACTGAGAAATGGCTCCTTGCCTATTTTTTGCGCAACCCAAGAGCTTTAGCGACAGAGATGATATAAATTTGGGTTGCTCTCCGACCAATGTGAAACCCAAAGGGGAAGACGCTGGAGGCGACCGGCGTGAGAGAAACGAGTGAAAAGAGCAACAACCCATTCCCACCTCCCTGTCGGGTTTGGGATTATCTTGCAGTAATACAGTACCGTATTTTACTACCATTTTTATTAGTTATGCTTAACTCTCACGTGAGGAAAAAAAAAAAAAATCAAATAAAAAGTTAAATTTCTTATTTTTCTTTCTCCATAATTGCCATGGGGGGCTGCCCGAAAGGAAGGGAGGAGAGTGATGGAGGGGAAAACCAAACAAACTCTATAATACTGTAGTCTGTTTAAACATTTTTATTCCTTTCCCCCTCCCCTAGCCCATCCCCAATCCAATACTTGAGCATAGTACTTTGTATCCACCCCTTCACTTAGATCTATCCTTTGGCATGAGAGAGCGAAGCAATCAGGGCGATGCCAATAGTAACGGCCGCCGGCCTTTCAGGGGCTTACCCCATGCGTCCGGCGACCGAGATATGCGAAAAGCAAGTACTGCCCCCCTCTTAGTTGAGTGGACTTCTCACCCACGAAAAGGGGCAGGTTTAAGAGGTACTCGGGCAATGGTGGGTTTGTTTTCTAGTCGATCGATAGGGCTAGTCAAGGGTAGTTTGTGAGATGTGAAATCAAAGGTGAAGGTTCAATTTACGCCTTGCGATGATCTGTTGCGTGTGATTCGTGGATCGCAACGTCGAAATTTACAGCATTGGTACAGTACTTTTATGATGGCTTGGAAGAGTTGAGTGATATCACCCTTCGCAATTTCTAGTATGAGGTCTC
The DNA here is from genome assembly GCA_014065205.1 of Tuber brumale. NCBI lineage: Eukaryota > Fungi > Ascomycota > Pezizomycetes > Pezizales > Tuberaceae > Tuber > Tuber brumale. The sequence goes on from JACCEG010000193.1 coordinate 39,318, forward strand.
TCAGCAAATACTACTGCGCCGCTGTGCCTATGGGCGGTATTCATACTTGTAGTCATTCATTCCTTTCATTAGACCGGGTTCATGTATCTGGGTAATCGGTATGGTTGGGTATCGTAGCGCTTTAAGCGAAAATGGAGTACCGGTAAGTACGCATGAATAGGGCATCCGCAGAAGGGCTGTACTCATACAATGGGAGTGAACACTTTGCCAAGTGCCTGACATGCTGTATACGAGTACGAGTATCATATGTATGTATAGTGGGCACCGCAGCTAGCCCGGCGAGGAACGTCCTCACAGGCCGGTCATGTTCTGTTGTAAGATAGATGGGCACCAGTGCTCGAGTACTTATCATACAGTGGCTGCTGTGAGCGATCGAGGAACATGCAAGCCAGCTATCCTATGATACCGTACTCACCAATATGCTCTTAGCGCAGTTTACGATGTTGGTGCAGTGCAGATACCGGTAGACTATTGCGTTTCTCCTCGAACGATGGCCTAAAAAATGATACTGTGCCAGAAACCATAGAGAGGAAGTGTGTAACCCCCTACTTCGATTTTTTTTCGATTGGGAAGACGGCCAGATACTGGTATTACAGGCTATCTTGAAGTTTGCAGCCCAGATTGATTCTGTATTTGTATGCAAGCAACTTTGTGGCCAGGGGGTTACACGCTTCCCCCATATCGCTTCTGGCACCATTCATTCGCAGCGTCGCGGGAAGGCTCTGGATGTGGGGCGAACGCGGTTCTGGGCCAGCGTTGTGGGTGTGCGGGCAGATGTGCTCGTGTCTCTGGGCCGAGAATTGGCACCCATTTGCCCTTTCTATGGGCCTCTACAGTGGCTATGACAGAAAGGGGGCCAATTCTTGGAGCAGAGACACGAGCACATTTAGTTACAAGTATCATAAATATGTTGAACCACGATAAGAGAGAGAGAGAGAGAGAGAGAGAGAGAATGCTATTACGGTACTCTAGAATTCCTGAGTGTCGTACTGAAATTGAGCAAGAAATTCTAGAGAGTGAATGGAGAGGGGCCCATCTTTCAGGCAGGGTCTGTGGGAGAGACCCTGGGAAAAGGTGGCGCTACAGCGCTGTAAAACAGTGTCCACTTCGCAGTACTAGTAAATTTTCCCCATGTCTGTGTCGCATGCAAGTCACTCAGTACTAAGATGGCTTCAGGGTGCAGCCTCGGCATGCCGGTAGGGACCAACGACTAAAGGTGGGCATGCATTTCAACCCGCTTGGCAGATGTTTTGCCAACGAACCACAAAATGGATTCCCCTGTAAAGATTAGATTTATGAATAATACCCGCAATATATTGGGCTGCATTTGATGTCGCTCTATAAAAAATGGGATTGGTCGAATACACTTTGCGTCAAATACCAGTATGGTTACCCAAATTTACAATCACTCCACTCGTGCGGTTCTCGAAGCCCGGTACGATAATGATGGGAGCTCGGAGATTTGTCGAAATACTCGTGGCAGAAAGACTTTTTTTACTCGAGCACCAGAGTCCAACTTAGATGAGCCCAATGCCGGTATGATAGGGCGGAACCCACTCTATTTTTTTTTTTTTCCCGTTTCTTTTTTTTTTTTTTTTCAATTCCCTCCGGTTGACAGTAACCACGGAAAGACAAAATACAGGAATATTGGCAGGGGTTCCCACAGAGTTTTTCCAATCACGGGCGGTTCATCGCATCGCGTAATATCGGAACCCCATCGAGTTCCCACCCAATATCAGTAAGGCGTTGTTACTCGAGTGTTCTGTGCATCACGACATCGAAGGAAATTCACACCATCCCATTGGTTCGCTTGGCCCCGGCTTTTATTTCTTCGAGCCTAGCGCTACTCGAGCAGTTCGTAGTGAAATGTGTCCACTTGTGCTCTACTACCGGTACTGCCTGGCTATGGAAGTAAATCTCCTTGCAGTAGACTAGCGCAAGCAATTGCTGAATTGGATGTCTATCCGAATGACAGCTCAGACTCGCTGTCGGATGGAAGGTTCTCCAAATCTCTCATGCGCTGGGCCAAGGGTTGTATTGGGGACACGGTGCCCTTTATCCCCTGGAAGGTAATAGAGTACGGTAGGTTGCAAACGATGGCTCACGGGTGGCAGTGGTATCTCAGCGGTGTAGTGTAGCGTAGAAATCTCTGCAGTTAGTTAGATTGTGGATTAGTAGTGTTGGTGGTGGGGGGGATTGCCCCCCACCTCTGGAGGTCTACTTAAGAAGCATGCCCCGCCATCGATTACAACCCTCGTTACCTGAACCTATTCCTCACACGCTCGCACTCGCACTCGCAACCTCAGACATTTTCTCGCACACAGCCTTATCCAAACCCAACAACAACTCCACGAGACCATCACTCAACGAGTGTGGTCTACGAAAGTCGTCAAGACGTTCGCTACACTTCTTAATTCGTAAGTTGCTTCTATGTTCGCTTCTCTGTCCGCTGCCACGGTCTGGCGCGCACGCTTCCTCCACCCATGTGGCAATTGCTGCTTGCTCAGCTTCGACTGCCCCAATTGCGCCCTATCGTAGCTGCCATCGCAGATGTTGCGGAGACGCTACTAACGCTTGCCCGAGCTTCCTCTGTAAATTCGTCTGCCACCACAAACGTGCGCATACGTACCCGCCTATGCGGCAGGACTATGCCCACGTACAAACATGCGTACCTACGCACGTACTATTAGGGGTTGTTTCCCTTCCTCTTCCCCCCCCCCTTCTATTCCCTCCCCTTCCTCTCCCCTCCCTTCTATTCCCCTCCCTTCTATTCCCTTCCCTTCCTCCCCCTCTTCCCTTCCCCCCCTTCTCTCCCTCCCTTCCTCCCCTTCATCTTTCTTTGATCTCTCCCATTGCTTTCCTACCCCCATCTGCAACTCTCTCCCTCACCACAACTCTCCCGCAATTTCTCAATTGTTTGATCTCTTATCTTGTTTCCTTCATTTCTTCCTCGCCGAAAAATTTCCAGCAGCTCTCTGCACTTTAAGTCTTTCGTAAATTTACCTTCATCCTGCTTATCACTCTTTCCCCAATGTCAGAGTTCACCACCCCCACCAAGGAGGCAAACGTTCTTCCCCCGCAGGAGGCGCCTCTGATTTACCCTACACCTCATAATCCCACTATTACCGAAATCACCACTGCTCTTACAAATATTATGGCTCCTCACGCAAACGAATCTCCTAATGATCGTAGTGCAAATTCTGCTGCCTCCAATGAATTGTTCACCGTCCGCTCCCCGAATGTCATCTATACCGAAGATGCCATCATGTCCACTTACACTTATCGTACTACTAAAGTCACGAAGGCTGGCAACAAGTATGTCGCAGAGCCTCTCGAGACTGTATATGATTTCAACGTCCAACGTAAAATTGGCAAAGTGGGACTCATGCTTGTGGGATGGGGTGGTAACAATGGAACCACTGTCACCGCCGGTATTATCGCTAACCGTGATGGTTTGACCTGGGAAACCCGTGAGGGTCCTAGGGGTGCAAATTATTACGGCTCTGTTATCATGGGATCTACCATCAAATTGGGCAACGAGGCTGAAACTGGGAAGGAGATTCATATCCCTTTCCGTGACATCCTTCCGATGGTTCATCCGAATGACCTTGTCCTTGGTGGGTGGGATATTAGTGGCATGAATCTTGCCGATGCTATGGATCGCGCGGCCGTTCTCGAGCCCGATCTTAAGCGTCAGGTGAAGAAGGAAATGCAGAACATGGTTCCATTGCCTAGTGTTTACTACCCTGACTTCATTGCGGCCAATCAGGAGGATCGCGCCGATAACGTTTTGAAGGGTACAAAGGAGGAACATGTCGAGAAGATTCGTAGCGATATCCGGTGGGCATAATATAATATCCTTTGGAAAATTATGTTGGCAAATGCTGACTCTTTTTTCCTACTAGTAACTTCAAGGAAGAAAAAAGCCTCGACAAGGTTATCGTTCTTTGGACCGCCAACACTGAACGTTACGCAGAGATCATTCCCGGGGTCAACGACACTGCTCAGAATCTTCTTGCCGCCGTCAAGGCTGGCCACGATGAGGTTGCTCCATCTACTATCTTTGCTATTGCTTGTATCCAAGAAGGTGTCCCTTTCATCAACGGTTCTCCCCAGAACACGTTTGTCCCAGGTGCAATTAAGCTTGCCGAGCAACACAAGTCTTTCATCGGCGGTGACGATTTTAAGTCCGGTCAAACTAAAATGAAGTCTGCACTGGTTGATTTCCTTGTCAATGCCGGTATCAAACTTACCTCAATCGCCTCTTACAACCATCTAGGAAACAACGGTGTGTTTGTTTTTTACCCTCTCTTTTGAACATTATTAATTTGTGACAGATGGGAGAAATTTGAGCGAGCACAAGACTTTCCGAAGCAAGGAGATTAGCAAGAGCAATGTTGTCGATGACATGGTGGAAGCTAACTCCGTCTTGTACAAGAAGGGAGAACACCCTGATCATACTGTGGTCATCAAGTACATGCCTGCTGTTGGAGATTCCAAGCGCGCATTGGATGAGTACTACGGTGAGATTTTCTTGGGCGGCCACCAAACCATCTCGTAAGTTGCGCCCTAAATCCCTCCATGTTTGCTGGACCTGCAAACTTACGGTGGTTCGTAGCATGTCCAATGTTTGCGAGGATTCCCTCTTGGCGAGCCCGCTCATTCTCGATCTCGCGCTTATCGCAGAGCTCATGACCCGTATCACTTGGAAATCTCACGCTTCTAATGGTGTTGGGACTAAGGATTACAAGGGTTTCCATAGTGTCCTCAGTATCTTGAGCTACATGTTGAAGGTGATTTATTCCGAATCGTACTTTTCCCTATTGAACCCACAACTGATCCTTCTCTTAGGCACCCTGTACTCCGCCTGGAACTCCCGTCATCAATTCTCTCGCCAAACAACGTGCGGCTATGTCCAACATCTTCCGTGCCTGTGTTGGGCTGGACCCTGAGTCCGACATGACCTTGGAGCACAAGCTTTTCGCTTAGAGCTAGAGATAGCTTTCAGTTCTGTGTAGCGTGGCTTGGAGGCGATCTATGTTTTTTTGAATTGGTCCCCTTTTCTATTGCTTTCGTGCACAATTCTGTTTTCTGTTTTCTGTATCTTGAGCCATAGGGCCTAGTGATTTATTTGCAATAAAACTCGTTCACACGAATTTGTAGCTCTCGTAGCCCAAGTTGAGTGAGATTCGTAGTTCATGCGGACTCTTAGCTAGAGACGTGCAAACTAGGAGTGCTTCTTGCCCAGCGAAGCTCTGCCCCTTGCACGGATACCACTCTGGAAATTTATGTACACCCCACCCACCAAATGGAATCGCCTGGGTACCTACAGGTGCTTGGATATGGGGATCAAAAAAACTGTATGGCAAATTATTTGTGCATATCTGAGCGCTCATACCGGTACTAGATTCAAACTCAAAATTTCGCGTAACTTAGAGTACTTCACACTGGATGGCTGTACTTGTACTGGTATGATACAACATTGTCAGTAGCCAAGCCAATTTGTCAACCAGACAAACATTGGAACTTCCAAATTAGGTTCACTGACGTGAGAGAACAGAGTCCTAGGTTTGGGAAGAGGGAAGAAGTCGTTTGTCTGTATGCTTACGGTAAGCTACATACATGGTATATAATAATATATCAGTCTAATTAATATCCTCCCCTCCCTCCCTTTTCCGTCTGGGTTCAAAGTTTGCCATAATGCGAGAAACATGTCAGACATCATAGATACTCACTCGAAACTTTTGAACACAGTTCTAATAGCTAGCCAATCGCTTACCGGTAGAAAGGGAACGCATTCCCCCCCCTTTCCTTCTCTTTCCTTCTCTTCCCTTCTTTTCTTTTTTTTTCTTTTTTCTTTTAGGTGCCATCTAGTGAACTAATCGTATATAATATTATAATATTATAATATATATGGAATGATGATACAAGGGAGAAGGAAGGATCCTTGGTACTACAGTATACGGGCGGAGCATAAGGGGGCCCCGTGTAAGTGTCTCGGTGCGTGTCCGGACCAGAAGTAATACTCGTCCCAGGCAAGAAGTATCCGAAAATACGAGTCGTAGTTTTGTATTACGCACGGATATCTGGCCATACGTCTTAAGAATCCCTGTTTTCGGATACTTCTTGCCTGGGACGAGTACTTGGGTAATTCCCCGGTAGGGAGAGATAGTTATGTATCATAATAATAATATTATTTAATTTATTATAATATATAAAGTCACCAGTGGTCACTCATGCATAAGGGTGGGCTGTCGCAGCGAGACAAAGGGGGGGGGGGGGTTGCTATGTGAGATATCATACGACCACGAGAGGATATTAATTAAATACAAGTGCATATATCATAATATATTATAATAATAACTTGGTAAAGGAGGGGCCCCCTTGACTGCCACCGGGAAGAGTGTGCTAATGATGGTGCTTGGGATATAATAATAATATTATTATAGTAGTATTATGCCATTGGGAATATACAGGGTGTATTTTTCGGTATGTACGAATACTACGGTATCGTATTGGAGCTTGCCCTTTTATTTATTTATTTATTTATTTATTTATTTATTGCATCCGAACCCATGATACTATACTGGAAATTACTTTCCATTGGAAAGCTTGTTCCAACATCAAGACTGGTTCTTCTTTCTTTCTTCTTCTTCTTCAATAGCTTTTATCATAATATACCAGCGTAGTTCTTTCTTCTTGCTGCGCGCGGGCTTTCTTTTCGGTTGGTCGGTCCATAGCCACTTTGGGATATATCCTGTTATTGTATGTATGTATGTATGTATCTCTCACACAGCAGTGACAAGTGTTGAATTCCCTTTTCGGGGGGGGGGGGGGAAGAGAGAGTTTGTCTTCAACTCCATGACTTGGGTTGGAGAGTTCACTCGTATGATGGTGGTTGGTGAGATGTTTCCATCACAAGGTTCGGGCTTAACGCTGATGCAGTAATTGGCATTTATTAGATGTGGGTGAATTTATGATACGGTAAGCTCTATCACCAATCGCACGGGGTATTCTCCTTTGTATATAGATTTAGAGATCGTTTTTATCATTATGATCGCGTGACAACCTTGTGCTGGTGATAACCGGTAGTCTACAGTACCGTAGGGCTGCAAGTTATATTATTATATTCGTATCATACCAGGAACCATACATGCACATCCTTACCAAAAAAAAAAAAAAAAAAAAAAAAAGGCACCTGTTAGAAGTCGGAAGGGGGGAACGATAAAATTCACACACGTATCATACGAAAGGAGGACCACACAAAGGGAAGGGGGGGGTTTTTTTTTTTTTTTTTTTCAAAATGACGGACGCTAGCATCTGGCATCTTATACTTAAGACAACAACTCCCCGGGACTATGATAACCGATCGTTCAGGGGTCGGTTATACTACCCTCGTGGTGATACTACTTATAGCACCACATAGTTTGGTGACATTTGATTCATTGGTTGTGTATCCTATATAATACAAACCCAAAATCGTGTTTTTTTTTTTTTTTTTTTTACGCACGCGGCAAGAAACATCTGGATATCACAACAAGCGTGTGTGTTGAAGCTTGAAAAAAAAAAAAATTTGGAAATTTTAGTTGAACAAGTACCGTTTTATATTGAGCTCCCATAATATTATATAATATAAAATTCCATAAGCAGGAGATTTCCCCCCACCAACGCAGGTCCATCAATGATATGTTTGTTGGTTGGTATCATATAATAGCAAAATATTGACTCCCGAGATTGTTCAACCCCACTTGGATGTATTATATTATTATGGTTCGGTGGAAAATTTTTGTGGGTGGGTTGGCATCGTGAGCTCGAATTTGTTCATGTTTGTTTGTTTTCTTGGTGGTTGACATTTTGATGTGGTTTTTAAAGTTGGTGTGACCAAGTACTGTATACTGTACTGTACTGTATGATAAGATGGGGCAACTAATGAGCTATTAGTAGTCTATCCAAGAACTTATTCATAGAGAACAAACACCAAGGTCGGAACCTTTTTTTTTTTTTTTTTTGCTGGGAATGAGTCAAAAGTCTTACCAAATTTTTCTGTATGGTAGGTAATTCGAGTATTTGCTAATGGTATTATGTTTACCTTTTTGCGCGGGGGTTTTTGTTTTTTTCATGGGGAGATTCTGCATACGGTAGATACCGGTAGATACGAGTATCATAGATAGATGGATATATAGGTTTTTCATATCATACTAATAATATACGCACTATGACATCTCTCTCTCTCTCCCTCCCCCACACACACACACATATCGTAGGAAAAAGAAATTCTTAACTCAAATGACCCTTCCCGTTATTTCCTTCGCTAACGGTTACGGTACCGTATTGCATGTCTCTCAAGTGGTACTTTCTAGATGACTATTAAAAAAAAAAAAAAAAAAAAACCAATTCTCGAGTGCGATCATGAGATACGGTCGATCGATTAACACAGCTTCTTGAAATATTCCGGGTGGTTGAAAGAACGACCACCATAACGACTTTCCCCACCCTCATCCCCACCCCCTTGCTCCTGCTCGAGGTGGTCTTGGATGAGGCTGCCGTCCCTTTCGGCTCCTGTCTGGGATGGGAGCCTACAACCGTGGTTTGCCTGGTTGGGCTGAATTCCCATCTGTGTTCGATTCGAATGTATCTTCTGTCTGTCTGTCCTCAAGTGGGAAATGCTGGATGGACTTTTTGTCAACGTTGGCGTGATTTATTATACCTCCTAGCAAGGGACGAGTTGAAGTTGGAAAAAGCCTTTTTTTTTTTTGCAGGTGAGGGTGCTGCTATCATACTTTACGTGTCCGACTTCGATTCGGCTGCGCAAGTACTGAAACCGTTTTTTTTCTTCTGGATCGAAAAAACCAAAGCCCATTGAGGAAAAACCCCCATCCCCCGCAACATAATTGGGAGATCCCCGTCCAGAGAGAGAGAGAGAGAGAGAGTCAAGTATCATACCAGTATAGTGCAACATAAACTGCTGGAATTTGCCAAGTCCGTCCAGGGTGTGCGGCTTGGCAATAAGCATAAACTAAAAAGTGTTGAAATTGTCGGTATCCGATCCTGAATATTGATTTCATATGGCTTTAAAGAGGGAGGGAGGGGGGGGGGGGGGGGATCAGATGCAGAAATCAATCACTTTGTACATATATAAACTCCGCTCAAATCTTCACTGCGGAATTCCTGAAAAAAATCATATCTCCGAATTCAGCTCGGAAAGGGGGGACGGAGGTTTAAAGGAATATGCGTGGAGATATAGAACGGAGGTATGTTTGTGGTGATCTACGAAAGGCACCAGCCTTTACCGTTAACTTAGTCGATCGAGTTCGAGAGAAACAAAGTTGTTTTAGAATCGGAGGGGGGGGGGGGGGAGAAGGTTCTCTCGTTATGATAGATCGATTTATACTGTATAGCCGAGTGACCAGTGATGAGAAAGCCTCAATCAATAATACTAATAATGATTATAATTAAATCCCAATCAACAATAAGAATATCCGTATCAGGGTCTCAATCATCCCTTCACCTCCAATAGTAACTCTATATATTTATTGAAAGAAGAAAAGAAAAGAAAACATTATCATCCCAATGCTATATATAGCAATGGAAGTGTTTTGTTATTAATTAGAAGAGAGCGACACGACCGTGTTCACTCATGGATTAACTCTCTGACCCGAGTACAGGTAACCGGTTCTAAATTTCGATTCACGGGTTTCTTAATATCTTCTCCCTCTTCCTCCGAAATGTGTGAGCAAGTATCCATAAGGAGTCCCACCCCCAATGACGCAGTTCTCAGGTATTCTTATTCTTACACTCAGCACTAAATTGAGGTCCTGTTGGAGTCAAGAGCAGCCGAGTCAGCTAGAGCGCAAGGCAAGGGGGACCCCCCAAATCTCCATACATTAGGCAAATAGCGAAAGGCAATTGGGCAGACACTCCTTGGGATGCGTCTGACTTTTATAAAAAAAAACATAGGATACGATAGTCCACGCACCCTTGTGCGCGGTATGATAGAAGCTAGGTGGAAACTACCTATGATATAACATAATGGTGAGGCATCTTCACCCTCCTCCCCCCTCCTAGAACCCATTTAAAATAATAATATTAATAATAACCTTAGACCAGCAATTTGTGCCCAAAGCCGAAATGGTAAGAGCGGGTCCCCCCTCCGGTACCAATCTCTGAGAATATTCTAGGAAAACCACGTTGACCGACTTCCCCTCATACTCGCATTCAAACCATGATATTCGAAATATGTCTTATAGGGGAGGGCAATTTCCTTTGTTAACCAATTTCGAACGAACCAGCTTTTTCGTGAGGATTGCCCTGATTATTGAGGAGGCAGGGGCGATGTGCGGAGCCAAGGCAGTAGGATTGGGTTGCGTCATTTAGATATTTACCTAATATTATATTATCATACCAGTCAAACACTTTATCTAGTACCAAATGATCAGATCGGTGGTGGATGTTTGTCAGTATAGGAAGCTAGTATGATAGGGGGTGCTTGCCGTCAATCAATAAATCATGGAGAAAGGGCACTTCTCTTATCATTAGTCCTCGATGGGTAGAGTCACTTCCCGATCTGGTATTGGGAAGTGAGTGGATGTAGGAAGAAGGGGTGAGAGAAGCGGAGATGAGATGAGATGAGAAGAGATCAGAAGAGAGATAGAATAGAAGTGATGAGAAGCAAATAGATGGGAGGAAAAGGAGTATGATTGATGTGGCCCAGAGAAGTCATGGTGAGACGAGAGGGAGATGGAACACGGAAATATTTCTTATTCATGTATATAAGGGTGGCAGTTTACCCACAAGTGAAAAAGTGAGCAGCGAACAAGAAAAGCCACGATACCATCCTAAGACATCTGTACTTCCAAGCGCCCCCGAAGTCCCCGAACAGTTCCGAACGACCAAAGGTTCTCGTGAAATTATTATTCCTCACAGGGTTGAGTGTTACATGTTGCAACGATACAGGTGGACGCTTTGAATGCAATGTACCACAGCTGTGCAATGTTTTGATTTTCTGCACTGCTACCAACTGTATATATTTAGGTAGCAAGCAATGGCCAAAGAGAATTGCGAAAAAAGCTGCTACATAGGTATCTCCACGCACCGTGCGCAAATAAAAGAGAAGAAAATTAGACAGAAGGAAAGGAGGCCCCAAGTCTGAAAACCATCACTAATTCCCGGGTATTCGATAGGGTCATGCTACAGGTAGCGGAGACCCCAGCAGAAGAAAACACCGCCTAGGATTGCAAACATTCCGAAAACGGCCGACATCCCAGCAGCATGCGCTATCACAGGAACTGCGAAACTGACCAAGAAAGTACCGATCCAACTAGAAGTCAAAGCAATCGATTGTGCTGCACCGACACCCCTTGGTTCTATCCTACGGGAGGCCACCATCCAAGGCAGAGGACCCAAGCCCATAGAAAAGGATGAGACGAAGAGTAGGGTCGCAATTGCAGAGAGGATAGCTAATCCGTGTGAGATGCTTATTGAGAGAACAAGCGAGAAGAACGCCATCATAAATATAGACATTAGGAGCAAGAACCCGTGGCTCACTCTGTCGAACACGAAGGATGCCACCAAGGTGACAAGCAAATTGACCCCCGAGATTGCTGCATTGAGGTATTTCGCAGAATTAGGGAGAAGACTATCCAGGATTGAAACACCGTAGAAAACAACAGCATTGATACCTAATGCCCGATAAAGTCATACGATTAGCAAAGACTGCAAATACGGTCGACGTGATCAAAGCATAAACATAAACTCACCGGTAAGTTGTTGCGCCAACATCACTCCAGCAACAATCATAAACCCGAAACGGTATTCACGTTTAGTTACAAATTCCAGCAGCCCGACCTCGTTGTTTTCTAGTTCGGGAGTGGGTCCGGCTTCGAGGATGAGAGGGTCATTTTCACCCATGGGCCCAGTGTTATCTATTCCCTCAGATGGTCCTGGTCGCCTGGAGTAAGTATCCTCTGAGGGTAACGGAGCCCGTGGCGGGGGGGAAACAAATAAAAGCTTACCAGCTGGTTGGCTTCGATAACCGGCAAGTTCTTCCTCGACGTCTGGAGAGCCTCGAATCCTGATAAGCTCTTTTCTAGCTTGTTCTATGTCTCCAGAGGCCACCAAGGACGACGGGGACTCAGGAAGAAACAGCAGCCCAACTGCTTGCACCAAGCCAATTATCCCCCCAACGAGGAGAATGAAGCGCCACTGTCCGTTTTTTTCTGTAGTAATAAAGATAATTAGAATTGAAGGGAACCGAAATATCGAGAGTAGTCACTTACCCAAGAAAATTCCCAAAATCTGAGAGGACAAGATACCCAAGTTAATCGACATTTGCGTCAGGGCACCACTGCAAAGGTTAGATCCAAACAGCCAACGTTTGAAACCATGCTCGGTAACTTACAATGCTCCTTTGGAGTTGGGGGGTGCGAGCTCGTTGATATAAATCGGCACAATAACCGCAGCAGAGCCCGCAGCTATTCCACTTAGGAACCTACCAATGGTGAGAACGACGGCACCTCTTGCACTAGCCTTGAACAACCCCCCGACTCCGAAGACCAAGGCGGTGCAGATGAGAACCCTTTTACGCCCGAAAGCGTTCATACCGGGGGTTGTGGTAACGGAACCAAACAGACCTCCGACAGCAAGGACACTAGAGGCGAGACCTAGATAAAGGTGACTATTGTTAGCTCTTGAAAGAAAGCGGGCCGGGCACAAGATCTCCGGAGCAAAAGGTCGTCAGTTTGTCAGCTCTCCAACATTCTCAATTTTTTTTCTCCTGACGCCACGATAGGGGTTTCGGTTCAGGCTGGTTGTATACAGGGGAGAGGTAAAGCTCAAAGGTAGAAGAAGGGAAGTGGGCTGTGGGGAATTGCGTTCGAGGAAAGGGAAAGAGCCGTTGAGAGATTCTAGCACTGACGACCGTTTCGAAATGGATAATATATGGGGCAACTCTCCAAGTCCAAAACCGCAATTCACTTAGAAGTAAACCAAAAAGGATGATTGAAGATTGCCATGCAAAGTTCTAAGTGAGGATCTAGTGACCGTACCGAATTGGGCAGCGCTGAGGCCCAAGTTGTCCTGGATGACCCTTTGGGGGGCATTCAATTCAGCCTAGAGTGAAAACAAAGTTAGACCAAACTCCGCACGCCAATTAGTTTGGAGCCAGTACCAAGTTCCAGCCGTAAAGAACCATCCCTGTAACAAGGACAGCGATGTAGGCGAATAAGATGGCAGGCATGGCTGTTCGCAAATGAGCGAAGTGAAGTTGAGATCAGACTGAATGGGCGATCAGGTTAAACGAAGAAATTAGCTTAATGACCCAACAAGAGAGGAATTGGTTAAGAGAGGCGGCTATGAGGAAGGCGTTGAGGAAAAGAGTGGTGATTTGCCGCGGAGAGAAGCAAGGAGGGAGGGTGGGGTGAAAGAAGAGGAAGAGAGGGGCGTGTTTGCTAAAGGTCCGCGGCCACGCGTCGTGGGCTTATCCCAATGTTTAGACTACCCGCTACCAGGAGATACGCACGCAGGTACCGTAAGGGGGCCCGGGCTGGGGTGACCAGAGCTGCGAGAGCCACGATACACATGGCAACCGCCTGAATCACGCTGACCAGGTACAAGTATGGGCGATTCTGTGCAAGAATATCATACTACGCCGCAAAAAACACTGGGAATCCAGTGCCGTTATCAGGTTATCAGCGGGAATCAGCCCGTCAGCCCACGATAGGTTTAGTTTGGCGGGTCAAGAGAATTGCGAACAGGTGCAACACCGTGCGGCGGGCTGATCTTGTACCATGTCAGGAAAAAATTTAATCCTTCCGAGCCTCTCGAGGGCTCTGGTGCCTGAATCCGGAAATCGGAGGCGTGCGGAGATCGCGAGTTACAAGCCCAAGATATATTACGGTATTGTACAATAATATTACCGGTATTATCAAAGCACTCAGTGCAGATGTCGCATAATTTGGTTCAACTAGAAATGGGTCAAACAAAGTGTGGAGCAACAGGCGAGCGATATTTGCAAGAAAGTTATCCCCCTTGGGTAGATTTTGACGATAACTTGCCGCAAGGCTCTGTTTCCACCAAGGTCTCTACTGCTTCGAGGGAAAAGGTCTCTTGAAGAGGTTCACTTTCACTTGCCCCTTGAGCCACACTTTCCTCCTCTAGTGCCATTTCCATTTTCTAGTTAAACCAACTTATGGGGTAGGTTACCTTCGCTCGTATGAGGAATTTCACTGGATTTTAGCTCGAAAGCTAGAGGAATACTTTGCTCGACCGGGCCAATGGACCTTTCTGACCCTGAGAGATCTACTAATAATTTACTTGAACAGGCGGAACTATTATCCTTTCAGGTACCGGTAGAAGGAGTTCCCAACCATGGTTACCGTACTCCAATACAAATGAAAAATGTGGCCAGTGGGACATTTAATGTTGACCCCCGCCAAGAATCGGCTGCAGGCTGAAGTCACCAAAAACTGACCATCAGATTCTCGTTCAAGTTCCTCCGCTTAGTAATACACACAACTAGTAACGCCTTGGCATAAATTTGAGTGTGTGTGTTCACCTTATCCTAAATGCGCCTCCTGCCCGGTACTGTCCTCAACCAATACTCACTCTATCGAGGAAACAGAGTTCATATAATTAAAGAGGGGCCGATTTTAAGTAGTCCTATCAAAGTTCTCTCCGAAAACTTTGTCGCTAGGGCACGTTCGCTGCTGGATTTGGTGGTGGGGGGGGTCGATTTCGGACACCGGTGCCCTACCGATTTGCGTTCTCCCGGTTTCCCAACGTCTTCTTGGGGGCCCTCCGCCGCACCATCGAGGCTGGTATCTGAGTCTAAGCTCTAGCTCTCTACTCGGGTTGTACGGTAGGACGCATCGCCACGATACAAACGATACAAACGAAAAAAAAACTCTACTTACCTTAGACCGCTCGTACTCTATCTTTAGACCGTGAATTACAGACCCTCACACACAGCCGAAGAAAAAGCATCACAGCTGACCACACGGGGGACATCATTTTCAGCCCGATTTTTCAGGAAGAAGAAGCCCAGAATCCAGGCTTGATTGGAAGGCCTGTTGTATCAGTGCATATCACAAAGAAAAGGTGGTTCCTCCCCTCTCCCCCACTCGAACCTCACGGTTCCACTTCGGCATGACGCGTCGAGTTCCGTCTAACAAAGACGCTAAGTCACGCCCTACGGTACAGCACACCACCGATTTGCCGCATGCAAAGAGCCGAAGACAGGGAAGTTGACGACAAGGACGATCGCGGCGGAGGAAGACCCGGTTTGCTTACCTCCACCTCGACCATCTTCAACACAATCACACCCTCACAACGTCCTCCGTCGAAACGGAAGCGAGAAGACACCCATCACGAAGAAGGTGACGAGGGCGAGGACGAGCAAGAAGAAGATCAAGAGGAAAGGGGTTTGCACGAAGAGATAATGCCACCGTACAAAAGCAAGGTCAGAGTTCTTGAGGAGTATCATATCATTGGGTTTATATCTAGTGGTACTTATGGTAGAGTCTACAAAGCCAGAAGCAAACTGCCTGGGAACACTAAAGAATATGCCATCAAAAAGTCAGGAGCCACTTTTCTCTACATTTTCTAATTCCAAATTGGCATTTGGTTAGGGGTGGCGTGGCATCTTCGCTGCAAACGATGGCTTACACTTCATGACACAGGTTCAAGCCGGACAAGGAGGGTGAAATCATTCAATACACTGGGATATCACAATCGGCATGCAGAGAAATGGCTGTAAGTACCTGCTTCTTCCTTGGCGAGTCTTGTGAGCAGTCCCTAATTTATGCAAACAGCTCTGTAGCGAGCTAAGCCACGAGAATGTCATTCATCTCCATGAAATCATTCTCGAAGACAAGTGCATATATATGGTGTTTGAGTATGCCGAACATGATTTACTAGTACAGCACAAGTCTCCCTCCGTATCACAGTGGATCGACCTAACCAGGCGTTAGCAAATCGTACATTATCATTCTCACCCAGAACGGCGCTCGATACCTGAAGCAACCATTAAGTCTGTTCTCTGGCAACTGCTCAATGGCGTATCCTATCTACACCAGAATTGGGTTCTACACCGCGACCTCAAGCCTGCAAACATCATGGTTACTGCTGCCGGCGAGGTCAAGATCGGGGACTTGGGGCTGGCCAGGTTATTCTGGAAACCCCTTCAGAGCTTGTATGCGGGTGATAAGGTGGTGGTAACCATTTGGTACCGGGCGCCCGAGTTACTTCTTGGAAGTAAACACTACACAGCAGCGATCGATCTCTGGGCTGTTGGGTGTATTTTCGCCGAGCTCCTCGCCTTGAGACCGATATTCAAAGGGGAAGAGGCCAAGATGGAAAAGAAGAGCACCGTGCCGTTTCAGCGGAACCAGATGCAAAAGATAATTGAAATTCTCGGGACCCCTAACAGTAAGTTTTCCTAGAGGTCTTCGCACCCAAAATACCTTGAGTTGTCACCGTGAATATAGCGACGTAGTACTATATCTAGAGACCAGCTAACCCCCTACCAGAGGAACGATGGCCTGCTGTTGTCCAGCAGCCAGAATATAACCAACTTCAAGCCTTCAAGCAATACCCGAACAACCTTGAAACCTGGTATTCCCAAATCGGGGCTACCAATGCCCTAGGGTTTCAACTTTTGTCCGGTCTGTTAAATTACGACCCCACGCAACGACTCACGGCACAAACAGCTCTTGAGCACCCATACTTTAGTGAAGGTGCGAAGTTAACCTTGAAGTGAGATCCCACTCACCACTCTTAGGCATAGGTCATTTCTTGACACATTTTGGCATTGTTAAACTAACGCTCACAATAGTGCATTTGAGGGTCAAAGTTTTGATTATCCTCATCGGAGAGTAAGTCAAGACGATAACGATATTTCCCTACCCGGAACCAAAAGGAGCGGGCTTCCTGACGATTCCTTGGGAGGCTCAAGGGCAAAGAGGTTAAAGGAAGGCTAGTCGTCAACCCAGAAAACCCGGATGCATGCTCTTGGAATGTTGAATTGAAGGATTTGTCCCGGCGTTTTTGTAGTTTAGCATTTGATGCAATTGTATTCATTTGATATCATGTCGGGGATGCCGGGGTTGACCCTACCGCACCAGTTGAGTTGAAGTAATTCGACTGTGCCGTCACTGTACCCGAGCATGGGTATATGGAATACGGAATCACCCAATATCCTTCTCCGAGCACAGTTCCGGTACGGTGGAGTGGAGTATCATGGCTAACTGTACCGGTATCAGTGCCAATGTGGTGTTTGGGTATTGTACCATATGGCACCTGTGTAAAGCCAAAGCGTGGGAAGGGGGAAAGATGTGTGAGAAGGGCTTTCCCGTTACTAAGAAGTCTGGACATTTTGCGGGAGCCCTCACCGGGTATTCGGCTTGCGGAGTGCTATGATACGAGTGATATGGTGATCAGCCCCATACCGTGCTGCACACGAATATGCCTGGCAAACGGCAACATATCTAGGCACTTGTAGGATATGATACTTATGTGCTCGCGTGGCCTAGCTGAAGTTGGGCAGCCAAGGCGGCGACCCCCATATAGACTGGGGGTGCCCTCAGCGAGGCGACACCCTCAGCGAGGCTTGGCACGGTTTGGCTTGCTAAGGAGGTCGAGAGCGGGCGGGTGTTGCTGCCAAATCATGCCGCGCCTCGCTGAGGGTGTCGCCTCGTTGAGGGCACCCCCGGTCTACATAGTGTCCGACTTCAGTTTGGCCACACGCGCTGCTCAATGTACTCGAGTACTCGAGTACAGTACTCCAATGCAGTACGGTATCATAGTCTACCTCCCAAGCCACTTGAACACTCCACCTTAACAGATGGGGAAATGAGCGGTGACCAGCACAGCTGCCACAGTTCACCTAAGTAGATGAGTGGCACGGGAGGCTTAGGCTGTCTACCCGGGTAGCTACGGTAATAATAATTATTATCATACAAACAATTTTTGATGGTGGACTCTGAGTATGACGTCGGTGGATCTGATGAGAGAGCCAAGACAACCACGTGAAAAAAGAGAGACAGCCGAGTCAAATACCGGTATTGCGGCAGCCACTGGGGCTGCAAGGTCCGGCGAGAAGGTTATGGAACGGCTATTCGAGGTTAACCAGCCAGATATACCCCTGCCCGTTGCACGAAATGTTCCATGATTATGATACAAGTATGATGGATGCGGGACGAACATTCTGCCGTATGAGACAGAGATTTTCCGACCCCTTCGAGAGATTTGTCACCTCCCACGACCGGTGCACGCCCAGAACCTGTAGCTGTCATAGTTCCGGTTCCCGACCTCCATGCGACCATCTGCAGGCCTCCTCACCCAACTACCTCCTCCTACTCTACAAGCTCCCTTAAAAGCCTCCCTCCATCTTCCTCCAGAAGCAAAGCTCAACGCTACTGATTGTTACCAACACCTTTCGCAAAAATAAAACACAGGTCTTCCAACTCTACATAACAAGACCATGTCTTCTGCTACAACTTTCTATGATCTTGAGCCCCTTGACTCTAGAAATCAACCCTATACCTTCAATCAGTTGAAAGGGAAGGTGGTTCTCATTGTCAACGTCGCTAGCAAGTACGTTACCCCCCTAACCTACTCCCCTGAGTCCTCATAAAATTCCCCTTATCGCTGACGACGACGACTGCATAGGTGCGGGTTCACTCCTGTAGGTTCATTGAACTAAGGTTTACCTATTTGTCAGATTGTCAAGTTTACTCATCCGATAATAGCAATACGAGGGCCTTGAGAAGCTTTACGAGAAGTACAAAGACCAGGGGCTCGAAGTGCTTGGTTTCCCGTGCAATCAGTTCGGTGGTCAGGAGCCAGGGACAGCCGAGGAGATCCAAGACGTAAGAGGTTCCCTGACACTTACAGATTGAAAATGACGACTTACTTACCCGTTACAGTTCTGCACGTAGGTTTTTTTTTTATATACTCTTGTCTTCACCTTAGCCAAGTGCTAACGGTGATTGAAGGGTGAATTATGGTGTTAAATTCCCTGTTCTCGCCAAGATCGACGTCAATGGGGATCGTACTTCCCCGGTTTACAAGTACTGTCCTCAAACTCCTTGATTGGTGTCTTTCATGAGCTAATGATGTGGCATAGATGGCTCAAAGATGAGAAGGCGGGCCTTTTGGGAATAAAGCTCATGTAAGTCTCCCAGCCATATTGAGCTCTGCCTTCTAGGTGTATCAAATAATAACTCCGGGTTTAGAAAATGGAACTATGGTAAGAAATTACTGGCACCCCGTACGAGGGTCCGACAATGCCTAATGCCTCTGCAGAGAAATTCCTCGTTTCCAGGGAAGGAAAAGTAGTTGAACGCTACGCCTCCACTACGAAGCCCGGCTCGTTGGCCTCTGCTATTGAGAAGGAGCTCAATAAGGGTACTCCCCCGAAAGCTGAATTGTAGCTACGCGTGGGGATGACTCGTGATGGCTTTTCTCTGCATTCGCGCGTTTTGTAACAGTTGGTTCCGGTGGCAGACTTGATAGCGACCGTGCAACGAGTTTGTGGTTCGGCGAAGGCTGTTATACCTCGTCTTGTTTTTCTTTCTGGATGCGCTGGAATTGTAGTCTGGGCATCGTTGTGGAATAGAACAATCAGATATCTCCCTGATTTATCTCTCTTTCTCATTCACCCTTGGCCAATTAGTTGATATACTACCACAATAGCTCCTAATGTTTCCCTTGCACCTCTAGAACTACGAGGGCCTCATGTGAACCCAGAAAAACCCACAACGGGATTAACCTCCCGTTACCTAAGTCCCGAAGAAAAAAAAACTGTCGTAAACCACCACCACACCCATGGGGAACCCACCCGGGAAAAAAAAAAAAAAAAACGTGCCTGTATCATATCGTACCAAGAACGGAAGAAACACCATGGCAACCGCGGATTCCCGGTACTCGAGTACCAGATGCCAACCCGGTAAACCCCCTTCCCTTCCCTTCCCTTCCCGCAGGTAAAGCGCACACGGCAATGGCGGCACGGGCTCCCACCTCACACAAGCTTTCCCTCCATACAGGAGGCAAGGAAGGCAAGGCGGAAAGGAAACCCCCACAGCATGACAATACCCACCCAACGGTAGCATCACCGATGAACGAACACATGCCAATAATTGCTGAGCGCATAATTGAAACAGCACCATATTATACTATATATATGATACCAAGTCATTTATCCATCGAAGCCCCATCACCATCGCAATTTCATTCATTATATACGATACAACCCCCACGCTTCAAGTACTCGTACTATACAGTACGAGTACGGCGGAGGATAACACAAGCAACACAAGCAACACAAACCACTCAGACATCAGAGCGCGAGTGAGGAACCATGATTGCGCGGCGAAGGTAACCGGTTTGGCATGTCGGCGTTGTTTAGACTAGATTTATGACACTAGGGTGGGGTAGGCAGGTATCACAAGTGGATTCATTCGCACGGTGGTGTTTACTTAAACTATCGAGCCTTGGAAAAAAATTCCCCCCCCCCTCTCCTTCTTGGACCTCTCCCCCCCACCCAACCCTACAGTCCCTCTGGTATGGAACCAGTCGTACATTCTTGCAGAAAAAGAAAGCACTTCCATTAGACACTAGTGACAACTAATCCTTATTTTCATCCCCGGCAGTAGGACAGCAAGGCAACCCATCTCTTGTTCTAGGGACCAAGAAACCTCTGGCGATACCTGCCGAGGTCAGCCTGGAGTATTACTGGCCTTGGGAGAGGTGTTTTGTTTGACCCAAACATATGAAGCTCCAAAGTTCGCCTTGGAGAGAAGGATCGTGATAAAACGTCATGTTTTGCCTATGCACAGAACAAACCGTAACATTTCTAGAAACAAAAAGTAAAAACAGGTAAGGCTCCAGGATTCATGCAAAACCTCGTAGCTATCAAGGTCTTCCCCCCCTTCCCCCCCTTACCCCCCTTTTTATTTATTTTGTTTTACCCCCCTTGCCCCCTTGCACCCCTCTCCTCCCCCCCTTCACCCCACTTGCCCGTCCTCTACCCCCCTTGCCCGTCCTCCTCCCCTTTCCTCCCCCTTCCTCTCTTACTTCTCTTGCCCGCCCCCCCACCTTTTTTTATTATCCCCTTTTTTCTCCTTTTTGTCATTTCTTTTTCACTCCCTTGTCCCTGGCAATACATCAAACAAAGTTTTATCGTAGTTGGGTTGACATCTTTTTGATGTGTTGCACGGCCTCGCGAAATTGTTCTTCGCCTTCTGGAGTTAGGAGGTCTATGTTCCACCGGTCCATTGGTGCTGTGTCGTTAACAAGTTCTGGGTTACTGGGAATTATGATGGGGGGGGTTAACCGCCTGCTCGTCCTATCAAGCTTGTATATGCAGATCTTTGTCCCCATCGCGCTGGCTCCATAGAGGGTCCCAATAACAACATCTTCGAAGAGCCGAGTAAACCTCTCGCGCATTTGGATGTCGGCCTCCTGCCGGCTGGAGATGTGATGGAGACTGGAGGACGATTTCACCTCAACGAAGAACACAGGATGTGTTTTGTGCCTAACAAGAAAGATGGTCGTAAAATCGACTGACCTCAACTGTGTTGGTCTTTTATACTGCGGAACTACCACATATCTCTCCTCGTGTGGGAAAAAGTGGTTCAGAAGAACATTGTAGGGCCCGTAAAACTGGGACTCGTCGGTTTCTCCAGTCTGTCTTGCTAACTCAAACACTTCGGTAATTGTTTCTGGTAGCGGCATGGTATACTCAAATCTGATAGCTATCCGTTAGTAAATAGAATTTTATTTGGATAATCATTAAACTCACCGTAGATGATAATAGTGCTGCCGGGAGTGTTGTAATCGTACGTTGTGTGTAGTGGACAAGTGAACAAGTGGACAGGTTCTGGTGCGGGTGTATTTACACGGAATGCAGCGCCAAGCCACTATCCTGGTTAGTCATCGCTGTGCTGCGGACTCCTGATTTCCCCATTAGTGTGTGTGAATTGCGAGTGCAGGACATCTTTCCCATTCCGGCTCGACCAAAGCCTGACCTCCAATCTCGCTCGACTGCTTTTATGCCTGAAAATTGTCCGGGTTCCATGAACTGAATAACCGGAATTCCCCTGGACCACTGCTCCGTAGGACGGCGGCTAGATACATCCGAAGTCAGAATAATAAGCCTGCCTATTTGGAGTTAAAGAAGAGATTGGATCGGGAGTGTTAAGGAATTGAGGGGTTGTGAGGAAGTTCTGGATCTCGATTCGCCTCCCCCATTGGCTCGGCTTCAGTCTACCGGTACTACAATCGTTCCAGTCCTATCGACAATGCAGTTGGCGGGATAAACCGTGATCTCTTCCTTGGTTAAGAATCTGATCCTGATGAGATGGAGGAGATGAATCAAGATAGACAGTAGCGTAGTTGAATTTGCCTACCAATTATATTTCTGTCTTGCTACCACTTTTTCTGTTCTGGAATTCTGAAGTCGTATTACATACATATACTTTTCTTGCTGACTCTTGGGATAGAGGACACTAACATGAAGAGAAGGTTTTTCACCCCACTAACATTCGTACCGTGCTTAACAAATTATCATGTGGTTCCGTGGTGTAGTTGTTGGGCACAATGATGATGATAATATTATGATAATATTATGATAATGATTTTTTATGACAGCTTTCTAGGAAGTGGGTTTTTTTTCTATGTATCAGGAAAAAGAAAAAAAAAAGGGAAGAAAAAAAAAAGAGAGAGAGTAAACGCTGATTTGACACCCTACGGTGCTGTTATGGTAGTCGAGGTTTCGAGCGGGTTCTGATGTAAATTACCAGGTGTAATGCCGGTATTATGCTCGAACGCACATGAATAGTTCCCTGCCAAGTTACATGCATCTACTTTGTAGCCCTGCAACAGTTCCCGAGTAACATTGAACAACTTAGGCCCATAATTCCCACAACAATGCATATGTACACACAATCACAGCTACCACAGGTAAAGTGAAAACAAATGGAAAATTCACACATGGTAATTCGCTCCCTCAAACCGGGATGCAAAGCAAACCATTCGACACCCTGTCCTTTACACCTAACAATCCCGGAGAAAGTGTAAGCAGAAAAGAGAAAAATAACACCTAGCGCCCGTAAACCGATCTATGTGCAACCGAATGTGGGGGTACTCAAAAGTGGGGGAAGGAAAAGGCAGGAAATAGAATCTCAAACATGAGCTTGTATGGTACACGGTGCAGAGAAGTAAAACAATAACTATCCAGGTCTCGGGCCCTTATATTCCGAATGTCGGACCTTTAGGATAACCAAACAAAGGGAGCGCTTAGTAGGAACATAGCCCTCCTATTTCACTACCATCCTCCCATGATCCGGCCATTCCAGTGGCTGGGGGAGTGTAGTCTTCAAATTCATTCACCTTGCAAGTCCTGACAAATCCGTTACAATTTAGTGGGTGTCGCGTGGTGCTCTCGGTTTTCGTCGGCATCCGATCTCCAACTGCCACAGCTAGCGTCTCGACTCTAGATTGTTCTAAAAAGGGCATCAGCTGGGTGCCCCCTGTGCCCTTAAGTCCGTTCTTAGCCGCCTCATTGCTGGCAAGCCCGTGGCCGCCTCCAGCCGGTGGACTCTCGGATTCCAAAGCCATGCTACCAGCAATATTCCTAATTGGTGCTGTTTTGGATGCTTCCGGATCCAACGTTGCTTGCTTGGCCTGACTAGCTGGGACAATGATATAGCGGGCCACTATCGCCTTGTGCGCAGCACGGAACTTCTCGAGAGCACCTAGGCATTTGTTATATGTAGCGCATAGTTCGATATCATCCAGCTGGCTCTCAGTGTAACTGTGAATGTTGGGTATAAGGCACAAGTGCTCTAAAAACTGGCGATGAGGGCCGGGCATATACTTTCTCATTTCCTGTTCAAATGTTATTACCGCTACTGCTGGGATGTAGACGAGGAATGAAAACCTGAATGAAATTGTGCTTTGGTGGAGGAGCAGTACCCTCTAGACTTGATACAACAGGATCCTTCTTCTGACCTGTTGGATAATGCTCGACCCCCAGGATGATGTCGAAAGCCTGTATTAGTGAGCTCTGCGCATTGCTTCCACCAGAGTACTCCCGGTAACAATCGTCATTGCTTCCGGTATCGTAAAAGACGCCGTTCGGGAGTCCAGCCTCCGCCATCCTCTTTGACCCGGCAAGGAAGGGTCGGATCCCAAAGTAGAAAACGTGTGGCCTGCATCTCTCGTACATGCGTTTCAATAATAATGTAAGGTCCTCGATCCGGGAAGAAAATATGTTCAAACAATCCTTTACTGTCTGGATATCGTCATCACGGGCGGCTCTCATAGCCTCCAACATGAGTGGGATCGTAGGAGCTCCTCGAGCTTCAATAGCAACAGAAATGAGGTAGAACCAGGCCTCATCTTCGGTACCCGTAAAAGTCAGGAGCGATTCCAAATTCTCCGGGTCGTCGACCGGCTTATTGAGATCCCGAAGTCTATAATTCCAAAGGCAAACGGTAGCATATGTTGCAACTGGGGGAATTTGCAAGGTCTCTGAAAGACGGAGGAACGGAATGGATATCGCCGGCGGCAACCGCTGAGTCAAAAGTGTCAGCTGTTATAGACCCTTGGCTCGATGGCAATCGATGGGAGCACAAACCTCACATGCATTAACACCTCCCCAAATATACGCATGGGTCATGAACCCCAACATCATGTATCCTCTCCTCTGCTCTGCCTCAGAAACCAATTTGTCTGAGGTGAGCACGGGGAGGGCGTTAATCGATTCTCGGACTTTTTGAGCCTTGATCAAAGGTCCCAAATTTTGCAAAAGGGTCTCCCAAGGTGCGTAGTAGGGGTTTTCAAGACGTGTTAGCGGGGGATACTCCGGTAGGAAGCCATAGTTCGCCGAAATTCCGTAGTCCTCAAGTTTAGGGATTGAGGGAATCATGGCGATTCGACAGGGTGCTCGGGTTCTGGTATTATACAAAGGTTACAAACTAAGACTTTAGAGAATGTTCAATGAAATAGTGAAGGAATGAACCTTATTGGTCTATGGGCCGAGCCTGGGTAGCGGGGGAGAATTGAAGATGTGAGTATTGGAGAATGTCTGTAGGGTTGTAGGTAGAGTATATATATTATTATGTATGGCGCATGGGGATTATAGAGGTGGCGTGGTGCCTGTCTAGAGTTGGATGGGGGCAAGGGCGATTAATAATGCGCAGGGTGCAAGGGCAGTGGAAGGAGAGGAAGAGGAGGCAAGAGGTATAAAGGCGTATAGGCAGATTATCATGTGGTGTGTTACCACCAGAGGGCTCCGGCGGGGGGGCGGGAAAAAAAGGGCCCAGAGAGAAGAAAAATTTGGTATCATATGATATGATACTAGACACCCTAACAAGGTCTGGGCTTAGTGTGAGAGCCAGTGCCAATATATGGGGTCTATTATACCAGTACAGTACTCACACAACGCCGCCCCTTCCCCAGAAGAGAGGGACGGAGGAAGGGGTGAGAAAGCCAAGGAGATGATGATACCAGTACAGTACAATACCGCTACTATCATACTTAACTGCTCGAGTACCGGTATTTGTATTTGGTCGGAATATGCCTAACCTAGGACCCGCAGCCGGAAGGCAAAACAGATGAGCCTCAACTCTGATGTTTCCAGTTTCTCGTTCGTTGCTACCAGTGTGACGGACTGCAAAAGTTTGAGGTAGGTTGGTTGATATTATAATATGATTGGTCAACCCTTTTTTCTTTATCACTCACTCACACTCATGTTTGTCTAGAGCCGGGTACAAGTACTTGTACGGGTGTGGTGCGGCAGTGCAGGGCGCACTCCACTCACCATCAGAGGATGTCCAGGTGAGCCATGTGCGCAACCAAGATGTAGAATTGAAAGCGGAATTTTTTTTACCGTGAAGGAGTAACCATAGGTGGAAGGCCACGACTTGTTGCAAGTAGAAGAGGCTTTTAGAATTGACCGGGATAGATGGATATCATGGATAACTTTAGACAGGGCATACCGGTATTGCAATCGTGCTCCCCACCCGTGGGGGTGGAAAAGATCTTCCGGAGAGGGGTCGCGGGGCTCCGGGGAACAGGGGGGACAGAGGGATGGGGTGGTGTGGGACAACTCTCCCTCCCAGCTTCCCGGTGCGTGCGATATGGTAACTGGCCCACAAGCTACCGTATTCGAGTAACGTCGGGAACATCAGTCACTTGTCACCCCAACTGTGAGAGCCAGGCGAACAGTCGATCTCTATGAATCCGTCTCCCTTTGCGCCCCCGTTAGGACCCAGTAGAAGAAGCAGGGCGCCGCTTTTGGGCACTCGGACAAGTCAACCATAGCGGCACAATCTCTCTGGTGTTTACCACGAAATCTACTCGTACCGCCACCGCGGCCTCCGCTGGCCCCAGGTCCCTGTGTAGGGATCACTCGAAACGGGAAAGAAGCCCTCGGAAGAGTTCCGACGGCATGACGCCCGGTATTTTGCTCAACTGCACTACGAAACCACACACACTTGGAGAAGCCACAGATCAATAGTCTACTCGGTGGTGTCAGTAAAAATCGGAAACTAACAGTGGCAAAACAAGGATCAGAGGGATCGGGAGATAAGGTTGTCTGGAAAGTTCAACAAGTTTCCTTGCGTAGATAGACATCTTGAACAAGGTATGTGGCATCATGAGATATATTGTGATGATGCCAAGTAGGGGACTAATATAGACTATGGGAGGGCTCAGCGAGGCGACACCCTCAGCGAGGCTTGGCAAATATTTTGCAGGCAGATTTCGTTGATTCTTACGGAATTCGCGCCAAGCCTCGCTGAGGGTGCCGCCTCGCTGAGCCCTCCAACGGTTTACTCGAGTAAAGTGAACTAATAAGTAAAAGTTAAGGTAGGAGAAGGGAGATATGATGTGTTTGAGCATCCCTAGGTTCCATCATTTTTTTTAGCTGGATTCTGCCCACTATACATACTCTTCTCTTATTTGTCACACTACAGGTTCTTGGGCTGCTGATCCCTATTCCAGATTTCCAGGTTTTGTTGTTTTCTGCTCACTAACCTTGCATGACCGGGGTATTGGTCTTTCCGATTATTTTTACTGACACGCCCGAGTACATGACATATTGGTTCATCTTCACTCTGCCCCACTTGACCCTAAATATACGTTTCTGGCCATCTACTGAAGTAATACCGGTAATAGAGAGTTTGCGCAACGAGACCTAGGTGGCGGGAGAATAGGTTATTTTGAGTTAACCCAAAAGTCTTGGACACCTAGGTGGTAAGCGAGACCTGGGGGAAGTGTAAAATGTCAATTTTCAGACCTGGAAAATTTGCTTGATGCATAAGGTCATGTCAACCACCAATACAAAAAACTCAGGCTGAAAAGTTCCAAATAGATTCTTCCACTCCTCTTCTTCCTGTAAATCTCACATGCAGTATATTCAATCTTGCTCTCTTAATGCTCACTATTGTTTGACATATTACCTTGGATAACCGGAGTCCACATCTTCGGTGAAGTGCTAGGCTCATTGAACCTTTTGCTTGTAATAAAAGCTCCATGGCAAGCATAGCAGCTGTGGGATGTTTGTCAGAGGTTGCTTTCAGACTCTTTATGTTTTTCTCTCTCCAATGTATCATACCTGGGTAGATATTCTATTGATTCTACTGTCATTGGACTGCCAAGCTACCTGTGCCTGGTGTGCAAACTTATGATCGCACCTAGGTCTATTTCCCATTAACTGCCACCTAGGTGCTTGTGCGCACACTCTCTCAAATCAATATCGGTTGGTAAGGGGAATTGTTGTTGTCTTATATTGTGAAAACGTATACTCGAGTACTCGCAATGTCCTGACGTTTGTGGACGAGTACCGGCAGTTGATATGGGGGCGTTTATGGTTCAGTTTTGCAGGTGGCCCCTTAATGGCTTAAAAGGGGTGAGGAAGTATAAATTTATCGGATTCCACTTTCTTTTTCGCCTTCTGTTGTTTGCCCTCTTGTGCACTCCTATCGGAAATGGATCCTTCCATACAAACGGTATATCTGGTTCTCCATGTCTCTGCTTAACATGATCACAGGATTGCTCCTATCATGCATCTCTCATGATCGCTTTACCAGTTGTTCTCCGCTTTTCTTCATCTTCTTTCATTAGAACTATCCTTCCCCGCCTTCCTCCCTCATTTTTCTTCACTGGTTGCCTTCGCCGCTTTCGATTACCGCTCTTTTTCCCACTTTGCCCGTTATTATATTTCTCGAGTTGTTTCTTCGATCCGGTCTCACCCATAACCACGGGTATATCCGAAACCCCTCTTCTAACAAATACCGGTATAATGCCGGACACTGAAAATCGACACCTGTGTTAATTCGCGGCGGCTTACTAAGCGGTGACCATCTTCCTATTTGGGCTAGGTTATCTAGCATTGTACAATGATCAGCGAAATATATTACCGTATTAGGTATAGTGTTGCCAATATATTACCTGATACAGTTAGCTTTGTCAGCGTTAATTTTTTCAGCTCCCACACAAAAATCACAAACTTTGAACTGCTCCAGCACTGTGGCAAGTCAATATTTCTTTAAATCCTTCTGTAATTCTCTAGACAATCATGAATTAAATACTTTTACAGAGTCTTTTGAGCTTATGGATTGTTGTTGACTTAGAGGAGTTTGAAGTTGGTCACACTTCGGGCTGGTTTAGGTGTTGGTTGGCATTGACCGGCACTGTACTACGAGTGTGGCCGATACCGGTAGATTATACCGGTATCATAGATATATCAGTCACGCGGGTCTGATAAGAGACCTTTGGCTAGGGTGGCTCACCAATAGTCTCTTATCAGACCCACGTGACTAATATACCTATTGGCCGCGCTCGTAGAATACCGACGACAAACACTCATCATAGTCCGGTAAGTGGGAACGGCAAGCACACTGTAGATTAACATCAACGACATAGACTAAGCCAATCACCCTTTCTTCCCCTTAGCTTTGACATCGGAATTGGACACCAGCTAAACGGTAATGTACTTCGAGACTGATTAAGACTCACTCTACCTAGCGCAAAGGAGGTAAGCAAGCGAGCCTCCTCAGTCCCCTCTAGCATGCCTATGTCTTCGATTCTAACTCCTGTTACTGTCAAAATGTTAGTCACTCTAGGCTCTTCCATGGTCCTGGTGGAAAGGAAGCTCGTTATCCGATCAAATTCCTGAACCAACAAAGCCAGTGAACCCAAGCGTCCAGTCTGTCCGTCTTCGGGCGCGGACGGGACGGACGGCAATGCATGGGAGGATGCCCGGGACGGACGGGTATCTTGGCATCCGTCCAGACCACTGCCTGGGACGGACGGGCGGGCCCTGCAGGTAATGGTCGGGCCATGTAGGTAATGTCCGGGCCCTGTAGGTAATTGCCGGGCCCTGCAGATGGCCGCCGGAAGATGTTGTTTATACTAAGACTCCAGGTCCCGGGCGTCAACCCCCAGGACGGCCGTCTTTATGAAATGCGGACGCCATGCCCTGCCGTCCTCACCCACCCTGCCCGGGGCGCCCGGGACGGTTGGGAACATTGAACAAAGCGCGATCGTCTTGTCGTGCGACGTACGATGATGGATACTAAGGGCAATGTCCGGGGGAATGGCGGCGAGATTTGACCACTCTTGAGGCCATGTTGAGGTAGGCCTAGAATCTATTGCGGCGAACCAAATAGTA
Source organism: Tuber brumale (assembly GCA_014065205.1). Taxonomy (NCBI): domain Eukaryota; kingdom Fungi; phylum Ascomycota; class Pezizomycetes; order Pezizales; family Tuberaceae; genus Tuber; species Tuber brumale. The sequence goes on from JACCEG010000193.1 coordinate 68,992, forward strand.
CGCATGGTCGCTTGCAGTGAGTTCAACCGTCCAGTCTATCGGTCTTCAGCTGCGGGACAGACGGACGGTACTACATGGTAGAATGCCCGGGATGGATGGGTATCTCGGTGTCCGTCCAGGCCAGTGCGTCGGAAGTACGGTCGGGCCCTGCATATGCATCGAGACCTGGAATGTACCACGTCTCTAAAGGTGGCAGCGGGTGACGGCCGGGCTCCACAGATGACGGTAGGTTGCTCGTCCCAGGCAAGAAGTATCCGAAAACAGGGATTCTTAGAACGTATGGCAAAAGATCCGTGCGTAATACAGAATCACGACTCGTATTTCCGGATACTTCTTGCCCGGGACGAGTACTTTAGGGCCCTACCGAGAGATCTCTTTTGCACTAAAACGGCAGGGTCCGGGCATCAGCCGCCCGGACGCACATCTTCATGATGGATAGACGCCGTGCCCCTCTGGATTTGTGGCGGGTGGCATCTAGAAAACATTTCATTTCATTGGTGTAAGGAGGTGATCAGGCCATTGGTAAACGGTGGCATACACTTTCTCCACATAGCAAGTGTCTAGCACGGGTCAGCAGAGAAAACGGGCGCTGAAATGGAAGGCGAGGTGTAAGAGGGCGAAGCAGGCCAAGGCGAGTGCGCTGAAGGAGAGGAACAATTTAAAGTTGAACGAAAACAAGCAATACCTCTCCTCTATGGTCAGCATTATTGCCGCAGTCATCTTTCAGGCGCTATACGCGAAGGTTCCGGTTGGCCCATCCCGCAATTCACATGAAAAACGAGTAGTGTGGATTCGAAACTTCCAGGAGAAGTTTTGGGAGTTTGTATTTGAGAAAGCGGAGGAGGTGGACAGCCTGGCAGATTTGGTAAGCTTGCATTCTTTCTGGTCATGTACTTGGGGGGGTCATTAAAAATCAGGAGACATAACTCTCGTCTCCACCGCGATTTGTACGGGATCAGCAGAAACAGTCTCCTGGGTCCCACTGACCCCTACAAGAGTGTCTTGAACATTGTACCAGTATTAACTGTGATCATTAGTGGGTTGGCATAATGAAGTCAAGGAATACGGCTGCCCACCAAGTCAATGGACAAGATGTCATTGATATCCTGCCTCATTGTGAGGCCCCGCTACGGAAAGTACTGGAGCAGTCATTTAAGTTTCTTTGGGGAATACCAGTCAACAACTGGGGTTCTGCTAATCTAGACCAGAAATTGCTCTCCTTCCGCTATTAAAACCGTCCCTCCGAGGTCCACCTATGTTCGTTTTTCGTTGGCCATCCTCCCTTACAAAAAGTGAGCTTGAGTTGTACGAGTGCATTGGTTGAAACCATTTGTACAAGTACTCTTATTATTATTATTATTATTATCATTATCATCATTATCGAGGAGCAGTTTGTTTAAGTTTCGTTTATTCGTTTATTCTTTTTGCATTTTTTTGCATTTATTTTGTACTGTTGGAGTAGTTAGTATGACCGGCCCAAGTATCTTGTATCATTAGTTCTATTACGATTGATTTGCTCCCCAGGCATAAGGACAATAAGAATGCACTGTGACACTAGTACCCATGGTGGGATCATTGCTCTCACTAGGTGCTAATGAGGAAAAACATGTCAGGGGCAAAGGGAAATGAAACCCAAGAGGTAAGTTTGTGTATTTTCGAGATTTGTTCCTCTCTTGCTCTCCTGATCTACTTGGAAGGGATGGCTTTTTATATAGAACCCGGGCATGCCCACTCCCCTCTTTGGTTTGTAATCAGCGGGAAATAAAACTACTAAACAAGAGTGACAAGATAAGAAAGTTACAAGGAAATATCCTTCACTGCTGAGCAATTACCATCGATCCCCAACAGAAAAATTGATAAATCAGCCCACTGTTGGTCCGATGGGGGTCAATGGATCGGGGTGAAGGGCCTTGGCCCTGAAAGCCAAACCAACGGGATAGACCCATGATTTTTAGAAATGAGTGGGATGGGTTGGAAAAGGAGTGCGTCGATGACTGCATTGATATCGAGGTAGGGAAGGTTAGATGCCCGGGGTAAAGACTAAATTATTGTACCGCATAGTACTACCGGTACTCAGACCAGTTGGTTCAGTCAGCTGTCAGCATTGTATGTTCCGTTCCTAAAAATTTGCATTTTTGTCAGCATCAGCTGTATTTGTCCCTAACCTTTGAACCTGTCAGCATCAGCTTATCTGGTGTCAATTATACTTATAATTGTTTATGGCATCAGAGTTTTGAGTTTTAGATATTAGCTCTTATTTAAAGTACAGGAAAAAAAAGATTTTGAACCGCACCTCGTAAAGTTAGCCTAGTTCTAGTAGAAATGCAGGATTTGAAACCGTAGAGGAAAAGAAAAAAAATATTATAGAGTACGGTACAACACAGCCTCAGATTTTTAAAACATTCATGAAATGGAAATAAGTTCAATCAAAAGCATTATTTTGTCCCATTTTATTTTGTGTCAGTATGGACTGTTCCAAGTACATTTAGCTAAAAAGGGGTCAGCAATTCGTGTCTGTAAATTTAGCAACTGGTCCGGGCGTTACAGTATATCCACCCAACGCAGATAATTCAAGCGCTGTTACCCCACAGAGATCAGGCACGCCGGGTCTGACACCGTCCCGCTTCAATAGCAAATTTACTACCCTCTTATGCCCCCCCTTCGTAGCCCACGCAAGTGGTGTTCGGCCGAACATAGTGTCTGCAGTATTGGGATCGATATCTTCCCGCTCCAATTTCAACTTTACAAACCACTCATACCCGTGGCCCGCAGCCCAAGCGAGTGGTGTCTTGCCATATCTAGTTGCGGCGGTGTTGAGACTGATATCCAGGCGCTCCAATAGTAACTTTACTATCCTTTTATGCCTGCTCCTAGCAGCCCACAAGAGTGGAGTTTGTACATATTCAGCATCTGCAGTGTTGGGATTAACGTCCCCTCGTCCTAAAAGCAACTTTACTACTCCTTTATGGCCTTTACTCGCAGCCAGCAAGAGGGGTGTTCGGCCAAACCTCCTGTCTGCAGTGTTGGGATTAATATCCCCGCGTCCCAAAAGCAACTATACTATTCCCCCATCCCCGTTCCCAGCGGCCCACAAGAGTGGCGTTTGACCCAATAGAGTGTCTGCAGCGTTGGGGTTGATAACATCTTGTTCCAAGAGCAGCTTTACAACTTCTTCATGCCCGCTCCTCGCAGCTCACAAGAGCGGTGTTCGGCCAAATCTTGAGTCTGGAGTGTTGGGATTGATATCCTGTCGCTCCAATAGCATTTTAACTGATTCCTTACGCCCGTTTTCTGCAGCCCAGGAGAGTGGGGTTTTGCCATATCCAATATCTGCTGTGTTGTGACTGGTATGATATCGCTCCAATAGCAGTTCAACCACCGCGTAGTGTCCACCGTCTGCAGCCCACGTGAGTGCCTCTTAGTGGCCACTACCTCTTATGGTATTGCCACGCATATCCTGTTCCTCCAATAGTAACTTTACGACTCCTTCATGTCCATTTGCAGGAGCCAACGTGAGTGGCGTGTGGCTTAAGAGGGTGTATGTAGCATTGGGATTGATATCCTCCCTCTGCAATAGCAACTTTACTACTCCCTCATGCCCCCCCGCGCAGCAAACGGCAGTGGTGTTTGACTCAATAGAGTGTCTGCAATGTTGGGATTCACATCCTCCCGCCCTAAAAGCAACTTTACTACTCCCTCATGCCCGTTCTCCGCAGCAAACGACAGTGGTGTTTGACCCAATAGAGTGTCTGCAATGTTGGGATTCACATCCTCCCGTCCTAAAAGCAACTTTACTACTCCCTCGTGGCCACCCTGTGCGGCCCGCAAGAGTGGTGTTCGGCTATACTCGATGTCTTCAGTATCAGGGCTGATGTCCTTTCATTTTAAGAGCAACCTTGCGATTCCCTCATGCCCCTCCTCCACAGCCCACGAGAGTGGCGTTTGGCCATATCTGGTGTCTGCTGTGTTGGGATTGATATCCTCCCTCTCCAATAGCAACTTTGCAACTCCCTCATGCCCCTTCTCCACCGCCCATAAAAGTGGCGTTCAGCCGGTTTTCATCTCGGCCATATTGGGATTGATATTTACCCGCTGCAATAGAGCCTTTACAACACCTTCATGCCCTCTCTTTGCAGCCCATGCGGGTGGAGTTCGGCCTGATTTTGTGTCGGCAATGTGGGGATCTATATCCTTCTGTCCCAATAGTAATATCACAACACTATTATGGCCACCCCGAGCAGCCCACGAGAGCGGCGTTCGGCCATATTCTGTGTCTTCTTCATTCGGATTGATATCCTCTCTCTCCAATAGCAACTGTGCAGCTCCCTCATGTCCACCCCGAGCAGCCCACCAGAGTGGCGTTCCGCCTTCTTCCATGTCCGTGGTATCGGCCCCCACATCCTCCCACGGTAGCGGCCTCTTCACAACATCCTCATAGTTGATATCAGGCGCGTTACTCAAGTATGGATTGACATTGTAGTCCATGGTGGTTTGTCTAGACTGCGGTCTAATGCGAGTAGGATGGTAGGGTATCCTCAGCTAGTGATGGCGTCTCAACTGTATGAAGGGACTTTCTGCGGAGAGAGAAGTACAAAATGGGAATAGGTGTGTAGGGACAGATTCCGCATGGTAAAGTGGAATATTAGAAGGCGCAGAAGTAGTTATGTGAGGAAGGAAGGGCAGGAGGGAGACGTCTTGCTTACCAGATCCCCAAAATGAACAACCAAGATGGAGAGCTGGAATGTCGTCGAGCAGTTTCAGATGAGCAACATTCCCTGCATAAACCACCGGCGGACCTTGCTTGTTACAACAGCAGATCCCATGGTGCCTCATTTAACTGAGGTGTGAGCAGGCGAGAGGGTAACCAACCATGATGGTAGTGGGGTTCTGTGTCGTGCCGCCGCCAGCGTCAAGCATGACCTCGGGATCTAAAGTTACCGGTACTAATTCTCCACAAGACATTCTGGAAAATCATCCACCCCCCACCCCAATTGATGAGCGCCCTTCTAGACGATAGGGGAAAGGAAGCAAGCCATTCCGGCACAATGTGCTTTTTTTGGTAGAAAGCAGCTGCCGATCATGTGGGTTAAATCCTTGCTCTTGTCTCTCGCATTCAATCGGTACTTGTGTACCCGGGTACTATACAGTAGACAGGCGTGTTCGACCTGTTGTGGGATGATTGCACACGATGCCCCCCATCTGCTTTTCTTCCATTCTTTTTCCCACTTCGGAAAAAAGGAACATACAGAAGAATGGGGCAGTAGCACAGCACTTTAAAAACATCGGCTTCAATAAATAACAAGTTGATATTCAGGCTAAATTGCACCCGGGCTAACAACTTGATCTCCCCCCCTCCCCCTAAAAAGCGTGGGAGTGTTTATATAAGTTCTGCCGATAAGGTATTACCGGTAGAAATTTATCGAGCTGCATACTCTTTTGTGGGGTGGGTGGAGAAAACGTTTTGGAACTCAGTGCCATTCATTGCAGGGGTAAACTTGTCAACTGCGGCAACTCGAGTACTGTCCCATTCCGGCAGCATACCACCGCCGAGTATAAACAACAAACTGTGACCCCCTCCCCCACCACCATCAAGACTACCGGTATGGATAGATTTATTTATTCAACCCTCCCGTAATCTTTTAATTCCTATCATAGTAATCTTTATTTATTTTTACCATCATACCGGTACTTTAATGTCAAGATTACGTTAGTTAGGGGTACAGAAAAAAAAAAAAAAAAGGGAAAGGAAAATTATCTAACAGAGACTCTGAATTTCTCTGCATGGACCTTTTATTTACCCCATTTTCACAAAATTTTTTTATATCACCATGTTCACTAACCCGAGTACCGTTAAGCGAATACCCGAGTGGGGGGGGGAGAAGTCCTGGTTCACTAAGAGTACTGTACCGGTATTCATAATTATGAAGATTGGTATGCTATGGTATCCGACAAGTGCACAATACTATACCCCCGCAATCAACAACAGTGTTTCAACCATTTTCCTTTCTGCGGGGTCCAGTGCGGTGGGGGGAGGATATTTCATAATACCAATACTGTACAAGTATCATACTCATTTACTGTAGCACCGTTCGGTCCTGCAAGAGCATGTGGAGACCATTTGGAAGGCAGTACGATACAATGAATTGTGATCAATAATACTTATGCCGGGACGGACCGTTCTTAAATCTCCTACGAGTACTTCCGGAGAGGCCAGGGGCATAGTACTAGTAAAGGTAGGGGGAAGCATGTTATGCCAAAAAGGTGGAGATTGGGGCCCGTGAGGGGGTGTTGAATTGGCTTGGGTGTATTCCGAAACGGTGGTTACAAGTAGACTGGTACTTGTAGTATACAGTAATGCCATTGTGAGCTCTTCTTGGAACATGGTTCAATTCGTGGTTTCTTTGTATGATACCAAGGCCCCCCGATTTTGGAAGGCGTCAGTTGTGTTTAAGGACAACTAATAACCCCACCATCGCAATTAGGCCACGGTAAAAGAGTGCCAGGTGGACAAGAGTCTGAGAGTTGATCTATGTATTGAAAATTCCAAAATAAAAACGCCGGTATGTATAAGCATTACTTTCTCCCCCCCCCCGCGCAACCAACCAATCAAGTACAAACCTCCTCCCTCCGCCTGCCCTTCTCCTCCTCCGCCCTCTGCCTCTTCCAAATCGCAACTCTCCGTCTAATATCCCCGAGCGTCTGCTGATACACATTCATCTTCCGATCCCTAACCATGCCCTCGCAATCCTCTTCCCCATACTTTTCCACAAGCCTAGAAATCCAATCCATCTCCCCAGGACACAAAACCTTCCTATTCTTCCTCTCGCCGACGGCAGCCTGGGCTTCCAACTTTTTGACAAAATCCATTTCCCCACCGCCTCCTCCTCCAGCGAACCCCGTGAACTCTTCAGAGTCGGAGTCCAGCGCTTCCTCAGCAGACTTGCCGTAAATGACCCGAATCACCTTCCCTTCCTCATCACGGACGATACGCGCTTCACCGGGCGCCAGCTTCTCCTTCACCCTGTCCTTCTGTTGCTGCCCAGCAGCGGCGGCGGCGGCGGCAGAAGAAGAGAACCCCTTCTCAACACCCCCAGTGGCCTTCCCCAGCCTAGAAACTAATCCCAATCTTCGATAATTCTGCGAGAGCGTTTGCTTACGATCCCTACACCACCACCACTTCGTTAGCTAGTCGGTCAATTCGGAAGTGTGGGTGGAGGTGGGAGCGGGGCGAACCAGTTTGCGGCTATGAGGGCATTCCCGGTTGGATGGACCTTGAAGATGCGAGGATTTTTGTGCTTGGATTGCTTCGGGATTGAGCTTTTGTTTTTCTTCTTTTGGAGTTGGCGGCCCATTTTTGTGGGTGGAGGGAGGGAGGCGTTGTTTGGAATTGTTTGTGGTAGTAAATGGATGAAAGGATCGACAGGGCGAGGTGAGTGGGATGGAAATGAAATTACGGTATTTTTTTTCAGATATCATGTGATTTAGGATCAGTCACTGGTGGGGATTTGTCAGTCATTCTTTTTTGGTTGACCCAAGGGAAAAAAAACCTAGCCCTAAGTGCCGGCAACTTGAGTACAGTAGCCCCGGCATTCCAGTAGATTACGACCAAAGTGCGTGGACACTTGTATGACATAGTCTACCGTACTTATCGGACTGAAACAAGTGTTGAGCATCCCCATCATACCAATAAGCAAGAAAGCCCCTCCAAACACCTTACTCGAGTACCAGAGCAGCCCCCCCGCAATGATACCCGTAACTTTCCATGGTCAAGATCTGTGCCAAAAAAGTGGTAAGCAGAAAATCCAACGTCACCCCGAACTCACAGAGGGCGGCGGGTACCGGGAAACGACACTGCTTGTCTAGGACGGGTACCGGTGATATCACCGCACACGATATGCACCGTAGCACACGGGGTGCCGCATCATAATATAATACATGCAAGCATACGCCACAGCAAACAAGTCAGCAGACCAGAGAGAACCAAAAAGCCCTCTTTCGTTTCATCGTAGCAACTTATGGTGGGGTTTCTGTATAATATGCTACTTTCTTTTTCTTTTTTCTTTTTTTCCCCCTCAACTCCCTACCGGTATAACGTCGTCCCCTTTGGTGTAATCTCAGAGTAAAGTGAAGTCAAGGCGTCAAGAAATCATCATCGAGGGAGAGGAAAAAAAGAAAAAACCTCTCGCTATTTATCATTGCATCAAGGGAGAATGTTTTTAAAACAATAAAATAAAAAACACACAAATCCCCCTTCCCGCCCCGGCCCAAGTTCAATGACAGATATCTCCCATACCCGGGTATCTGTATCTGTCTATCTGCCCTCCTTCACGTGGCCCAATTCCAACCCCAGTTCCCAATATCTCCAATATCTCCAATGTTCAAAGAAAGCGAGAAGTTGTACACCACAAAATGAGATGAGACGAAAAAAAAGACCCCAAATGTAAAATTTAATGTGAATGAATGAAAAGAAAGAATAGCGAATGCAAGTATCGTCAGAACAAGTTGGCGGAAAAAGGCACAAGGAAAGGGTATAAAAAGTAAAAACAAGTATAGCAGGTATCCACCCCCACCCCCACCCCCACCCCCACCCCTTCCCCCAAACATGAAAGCAAATAAAATGGAAAAAGATATTAGGGTGCGACCTTAAGACCTTGCACCTCCAAAGAATCGTCAATATAAAGTGATTGATTGTCAGCGCGGGCGAGGCAATGCAAAGCATGGAAATCCCTGGTAACCGCCTTTTGTGATATTCTCTTTGTACAGTACAACGCCATCGCAAGAATCGCTCACGACAGACAGACAGGAAAGAAACGATGTGGGTATGTCGATGTAAGGGGAAAACAGGGAAAAACAGGAGAGGGAGTAGTGGAGGCATTAACTAATAATAAAGAGTGTATCGGTGAGGTGATGTCTTTTTTTTGGATTCGTAGAAATTAAAAGGGAATATTTATATAAAACAATAAAATTGATCCTGCCGTTAAGGCAAAAGAAAAACTCCGCTGAATGAATTTGAGAAGAATGAGAAAATAAAAAGAAAAAAAGGGGGGGAGGGATAAATAGATAGAAGAGTGAAAGGGTCATTACAACGTTGTCATAATTAAATATCTAGGAGGAGGGGAACGAACGCTGCATACGACATAAAGGAAATATAAAAATCATCGTCGCTGCTGCGTACTCGTACTATCCGATTCATCGTCCTTCACCAATCTGATAGAAGCGCTTGTTCCTGCAGAGCCCCTGAGCCCAGATCTACTATTTGAGGGGGTAGGGAGTTTTCCACTAACAGCTCTTGCAGCCCTTGGGAGACCGCTACCCACTGCACTGGCCCCTGTCCCAACGGCAGCACCCATGGAGTTCCTCTTCACACCAGTCATACTAGAGCCACTGGGGTTCCTCTTAATCGCACCATAACCTTTCAGAGGAGACGACCGCTGGGAACTGCTATGCTGACTTGTTGCCGCCAAACTGGGACCTAGTCTTGTTTTATGCGTCGAAATCGCCGGCGGATCCGGGAGCGGTCTTGAGATGGAGGCGCTATAGCTCGTGGATGGCCCGGGCGGAGCCGGATGCCGCTTCATCGGTGGATCGCTAGACAATGGACCAGCGGTTCGGGGACGCGACAAGGTCTTCCTTCCGGTAATGAAGTCGTGATGCATGGCCTCATCTGGCTTCATCCTCTTGTCCGGATCCCATCGAAGGCACCTGGTGATAAAGTCAAGGAAGGCCTCATCATCGCACCTAAGAATGCCAGTAAGCGTTTTAGAGCTTGGCCGCCGGCGCTTTCCTTTAGACGAGACGATCATCCGAGGTTTGCCAAACGAATCTAGGTGATATTAGTAAAGGGAGAGAAAGTAGAGAAGCTTAAAGGAAGACTAACCGAAGAACAACTTCTTTCTTGTGCTCTTTTCAATCAAATGCTTCTCCGGGGGACCAAAAACCTCCATGATACATGCCAACTGTTCCTGCTCATTCTCTCCGGGAAAGATAGGATACCCTGTCAGTAGTTCCGCCAAAATGCAACCCAAACTCCACATGTCGATTGGCATCCCGTAAGTCATACCGAGAATGACTTCCGGTGAACGATAGAACCGAGATTGAATGTAAGTATACACTGCGAAGCTCGTAAGTTACCGTCCTTGGACATTTATAATACCGGGAGAAAAAAATCACCTTTCTCATGCTCAAAACAGCTGCTTCCAAAGTCGATGACTTTAATCTCCGACTTAGCAGGGTGGGCCAGCAATATATTCTCTGGCTTCAAGTCACAATGAATCACGTGATGCCCTTTGAGGAGGACCAAACTGCTCAACATTTGCTTGGTAAACCTCCTAATAAGTCGTAAGGAGAGCCCTTTGAAGTCATTGGATTTGATGAACTCGTAGAGATTCATGCCTAGTAGTTCAGTTGAGATACACAGATGTCCACGGAAATAGAAAGATTGCGTAAAGTTGATAAGGCTATGCTTGCCGTGAGGATCCTGTATCTCTTATCAGCATGCCAAAATATCTCTGATGCCGGGTGCTCAAGGACGGAAATCATACCCATTCCTTCAACTTCTGCAAGATGTTGACCTCGACTAAGGCCTGCTGATGAAATCTCTTCTTGTTCCGAATGATTTTGATAGCTACAAGTCCTCCTGTTTTGTGATCAACGCATCTAACCACTTGGCCGAAACTACCCTTTCCGAGTATGTCAACAATCTCATATCTGTAAGCCAGATGGTCTCCCTTCACGATAGTATAGTCGCCACGTTCGTCATCATATCCAAAGTTCGGCAGAGCAGTTGAATTGAGATCCCCAACATGTTTCTTTGCGCCCGGAGTTCCCGTGAAATAAACCTCTTTGAAATCCACAATCTCTCCACGCTCGTATATGTTGAGAGCGATGGTCCGAAGGGCCTGCGGCGCAGACATTCTGTCCTTTGGCACAGCCCTACGTTTCAACTCCTCCAACTCTTGAGCCATGGCATCCAAATTCTTGCGCTTGCTAGCAATCCGCCTCATTTCCTCTTCTGCGATCATATCATCATGGTCCATATTCGGGTCCGTGAGGACCGGTACTTGGTTTCTGCTACGCAGCTGTCCCAATGAACCTTTACTACCCAACATTTTCGACATGGGGCTGAGAATTGAACTAGCTGCTGAGCTCTTGGCTGGGGGTAGAGGAGGTTGTGCTTTCTCCACACTTTCCACTCCCTTATCTTTACCAGTTCCCTCAGTTCCCCAACTATTACTGCGGGCATGGTCGTGCTGCCCAACAAGAATACCATTCCCAATCGAGCTCTTCCTCCTGCCTTGGCCCCCCGCTGTTGTTGCACCGTGTGGCCCTCTCACCGGGCTAGGTGGCTGATGCATAGGTCCCGCCCATGTTGCAGAAGCTGGTAGCTTGGGCGGTGGCATATTGTCGTATTTAGAGGCCGCTTGGTACTCATCCGCTCGTTCAGTCGCAGCATGGCTATGCTTGCTAGAACTACTCTTCTTCCAGCTCAAGCTTAGCTTCCTTCGTATCGAACTAGAACCAGAAGGCGTGTCCGGAACATCTTCTTGCGCATTCCTTAATGAGTCTTGACTCTTCCTGGCTCTGCTCTTATTACTGTCACGCGAAATTGGCAGCGGCATTCCCAAGATCCTTGCACTCTTGTGGTCACCAGTCTTAGCCTCATGCTCGACACTCTTGGGCAAAGAACTAGAGATATATGGACTAATCGTTTGCCTTCCCATCCTGCTACTTGCTGAAACCGGAATGCTACTGCTAGCGCTGGAACCTGCTCTCAGAGACATACTTGATGGGCTGTCACCCATGGGTTGCGCAGTTGCATTATTGATGGAACTCGTACTCCGGTGATAGGCCGCTTCGTCCCGGTCCCTCCTGCCAAAAAATCCTGCCTTGGAAGCCGTCATTGGAGTGCTCGGAGTTTTTATGCTCCTCTTTGGAGGCGGCGTCAATTCTTCCGAATCCGATTGTGGACCAAGCGCATTGACCCGAGCAATTGTAGGTGTGCTCAGAGGTAGAAGGTTCAACGGTGGAAGGCGCAATGGCACAAGATCCTTTTTTCTCAAGCTTGAAGACGAACTCTTTGGTTCCAACGTCTGCACCGCACTACCCAGACCCATGCCCCCCAATGTCATCCCACGTTTCCTCCTCGTCTCTCTATCCGTCCTTACAATCTTTTCCTGCTTCTCTGGCTTCTCCCTCTTTTCCTGTCGCTCCGGCCTCGCTAGTTTCCGGGGGGTCTCCGGAGCTTTGGGCTTTTCAGGGACCTCAGGTTTGGTGGGGGCATCCAGGAAAGGCTCCATATCAAACATTTCAGGTTCTATTGGTAAGCTAGATTTCCGCGGACCAAACATGCTATTCCCGCTCCTTCTGCCCCCATTATTTCCAAAATCTGGAAACTGAAGTGTGTTAGGATCAGCCCCGACTGGCTCGACTGGAGAAACCAAATTCTTCGGCAAAGGTGGAACAGGAGGTATCTCCTCCTCCCGCTCTACAGCAGCTCGTGGTGGCTTTGGTAACCTGGAGGCTGCGAATGTCTGGCTCAGTTTAGGTTGCAAGGATGTCGAGCCTATAGAGGTTCGAGCTGAAGTACTTGTAGAGGCAGTAGACAACCCTGAACTATAAGATTTCCTTTGCGGCTCGGGCGTAGTCGCGGATGAAGAAGGAGTGACACTCTGTCTCGGAATCATTGAAGGACTGCCTGGTGTCGATCTCGCTGACTCTGCGTTAAATGGCATTGAAGGGGGAGTTGGTGTATGGATGACTGAGAGCCTCTTGAGCCTCCTAGCATCCGTAGGGCTAACTGTTCTAGCGCCTAATCCAGAAGCATGCGGAATTGTAGATATCCTACGAGAGGATCCCGACATTGGTATACCCGATTTTCCTGGGGTTCCAAGCTTGCTGATGCTTGGAGATTTAGGCGACTTTGGAGTATAGGCTATCAATGAGTGTCGAGCATGCTCAGGAGTTAATGATGGCTTTAGTGGCTGTCCTGGTTGTTGAGTCTTTGGAGGAGGCTGCAAAGACTTTGACTTGGTATTCCTAGAGGAAACAGGTACTTTATAACTTGCGTCCGAGTTCCTAGAATAGCCGCTCCCGGGAATGTATTCTTTCTGTGGCATTGGTGGAGTTAGCGAACTACCTGGCGGTGCAACACCCGGCCTCCTCCGCTGTCCAGCTCTGGTGGAATTTTCTGGCTCGATTGTTGTTGCCACTCTACGATAAGTGGATGAGGATGTTGCAGATGACAGGTTAGACGCGTTGCTCTGTCTTCGATTCCGATCCCGATAGCTGTCCTGGGCTTGAGCGTTGTTTGAATACTTGGAGACACTGGGCCTTCGGAGAATCGATTGGTTCGCCTGGTTCATTGAAGAGCCCGCAGAATTTTTTTGATGACCCTCTTCTCGAGCGGAATCACGGCCAACACTCCTTTCCACATCACTTCCATTTCCGCCACGCCCCGGTGTAGGAAATTGGTTTGGTTGATCATTGTCAATGATACCTCGATGAACGTCCTCCAAATTTACAGACGGGGAAAGGTCAAACGGCTCGCCAGCTTCCCGCGCTCCCTCTGTGCTCTGCCCAAACGCATAAAATGTTGTCACGTTGCTTTCAGAAGAACCGGGTGGTTGGAGATATGCGCGGGAGCCGTTACTGGCAATACTATTGGCAGGAGATGAAGTATGTTTAGAAGAGGTGTCATTGTCCCTGTGAAACCCACGACCATCAGATCAAAGGTTCAGAAGGTCGGAACAAAAATTGCCTCGGAAACATGAAGAGACTTACGATTTCAACGAATAATCCTGACCTCTCGTGATCAAGGGTTTCTGATCATTGCGGTGAGAACGCGCAACCTTCTGTGGGGACCGAGGTTCCCGCAAGGAAGGCTTCGACCGAGGGAGGTTGTTGGTTTCCGGGTGAGATTTTTGAAGACGCTTGCGTTGCCTTCCTTCCGCTACACCATTGATATCATCAGAATCGCCTTCTCCCTTGGTGGTGGAATCTGAAGCCCAAAAACGAAAACCATTCTCACCCAGCGAAATAGAGCTCGTACTCGAATCGTCCCCCTTCGAAGATGCGGGGGAGTCCCGGCGCAGAGAGTAAGCTGTAGTCGTGGTCGTAGTCGTCGGATTCGTCAAATTATTAGATGCGGAGTGCTGTGGTTGCTGCTGTACCCGAACCGGCATGACGGATCACAACGCTCTTCAAGAAGGAGCGTTGGTGACGGTTGACAGGTACAATGAAATCCCTAATGTGTATCGTGAAAAGAAAAAGAAAATTGATAAAGAATTGAATAACGAAAAGGGGCGGCTGCGGATTGTCGTGTCGAGGGGGTGAGAAAGCAAGAATAATCAATGACCCCAGTGGCCGAATGAAAAGTACAAGAGGGGTGAGAGAGACAAGAAGGAACGAGAGAAATAGCTTTGTAGATATAGGGAGACCTGTCACTCGTGTATACAGATCTTGGACTAACTAGACGTTGAATCCGTGACGCTGTGACACATGGCGGAGACGAGAGAGAGCGAGGAGAGGAGGGGGCAGGAGAGAAAGGCGGTGGGTGAATGAATGAATGGAAGCGTGGAGGTGGCGACGGTTAGGTTGGGATTGGAAAGTGTGGTCGTGGTGGATGGGATGGGACGGGGGCGTGGGTTTGGGCGTTGGGCGTGCTGGAAGCAGATAGTGAATGTGAAAGTAGCCGTAACCGTAGCGATGCGAGATCTCGGGGCCGTGGATTCTCTCTGGAACGATCAAGGGCCAGAAAGAGAGAAAAAAAGACAAAAAAAGAGAGAGAGAGCTAGCTAGATTACATGCACTTTAATACAGGTGTTTGTTTTTTTTTTGGTTTTCTTCTTCCTCCCTCTTCTCCTTCCTCTTTTCTTCCCCTCTTTTTGTATGATATCTCTCGATATTTCTTTGCTCTGTGTCTCCCCGAGTTGTGTTTTCCTAATCAAGTTCTCTTGCGAGGAAAACTCGAGGCAACCTTTGGTGGTAACTCTGGATCCTTTTTCTCTCTCTCCTTTCCCAGCCCCTTTGCGAATATTAGAAGAAGAAGAGAGATAACCGGTACGGTAGGCGGAGATGTGGGAGGGATTAGGTAGGTGGAGGGGAGCACAGGCGAGGAAACGGAGTGAAGAGAGTTCAGGGGAACATGGGGAAGGAGGAGGGACAATTGATCAGCGAGGTTACCACAGAAAAGAACCCTCAATCCTTGTACATTCTAATTGGTTAATTTCCTATCATATCATCCTCAGCAGCACCTCAGCAGCCTCAAGAAAAAATATACAAGAAAAAAAAGGCTGATGGTGAGAGGGTCCCTGTGAATCCCATTCCTCTGGTTTGTTCGGTTTATTTGTCTTCTTTCTGCTGCTGCTACATAAGGAATTATGGGCTATCATGCAAACAGGGAATGCGATAGGTTGGTCAGTTGCCGTGGCAATACAGCGACGTTGATGCATAAGTCATGGCTTTCCGTCTGGTTGGTTTTAGCGAGCTCTCTTCCTTTTTGCCTGTTGTCGACAATCAACAACACCACCATCCTTGTGGAGGTGGAGCTACGAGCACAGTACTCGAGTACTATAGTGCAGTGCCATGGAAGGTGATAATTATGATACCGGTACCGGTACCGGTATGTATCCTTGAGCAAGCAGCCACCGCCGTTGCATTGTACTGTACGAGTACAGTACCCGCCAATACCGGCAATAATAATTACCGTCCTCGTCTAACACCTGCACCCTGCTGTGGAATTGAGATGCCGATACACCGGTACCGGCAGGAACTTATTAGTCATGGAATGCTTTTTTTTCCCCAATTCCACTTTGGAATTTAGCCTTTTAAGCCCTGCAGAATTTGAAGTTGGGAAGCTCATGCATTCCAATGTGAGCTTCCAAGATTGCAGTGATGGCCAATGGGCTGCTTCCCGGTCGGAAAAAGCTGTGTGATTTTTACGCGGGGAAGGCTCAAGCAGCGAAAGGAACTGCGGCGTTTCCCGTCAGCGAAACTGCACCACAAAATTCCCATCACCCAAAAGCTGTGCTCGAGTAACACAATACCACTGGATGCAGTTAACCATACCGGTACTGTATGCAGAGCCGGGTAACTCGTTTGTGGCAGTAGGACGTCATCCCGGTCTTTGGCACATGCTTGGAATCCAATCTGAACTTAACTTATTTGCCCCGACTGTTCTCTCACTTGACCCTCGAACCTGTTGCCTAACCCCCCACCGCAAACACACATCAGCAAACGCCGATAAAATCCCCCCTCCCTTCCCCTCAGAATGGACGACTCTCTTACCGTTGATTACGATCGGTACTACGATAGACCAGATTCTCCAAGCAACTCGGAACAGCAGCAACAGCAACAGCAACAGCAGTCCCAGCGGCCTTCTTCGTCTTATGCCTCATCTCTGCCTCCGCCGATACTTGAGCTCGGTAAAAACCTCGGCTTCCACAAACCACCCCACTCACACTGCCGCAGTAGATCGCACGGGTCTGAAGACGATATGTCTGCCGAAGCTTCGGGCTCGGGTGGCACAAATCCAGGGCTGCAGGACCGCATACTTTCAAAAGTACTACAGCAAATGCTACCAAGTGACTATTCGGTGGAGGCTTATCAGGAGCCTCGGGACAAACGGAAAGACAAGGATAGACCTCAGTTTAGTTTAACATTGATGAGTGGTAATTTTAGGAAATTTAATGCAAGGTGATAATCAACCCTTCCCTTAATCTATTGACAAATTATTTGTAACAATTCTGACGTTCGGAGCACTATTGCGTAGGATTGGCGTCGTGTTTGTCTTCCAACATCGCTTGTTTCGTCTCCTACAATGGCGGAAGCCTACGCACACGATGTCGGCACTAGCCGTGTACTCTTTTGTTTGCTTGGATCCATACCTTCTAGCAGTTCTTCCAGTAGCCATAATTCTACTATTTATCATGGTCCCCAGCTTTATAACGAGACATCCGCCGCCGCCGAGTATGCCAATGGAAAAATACACTGCGCACGGCCCGGCGATCGCGCCACCTCCCGAGGTCAAAGCAGTCAGTGAGATGAGCAAGGTGATACTAGCTTCACAGAACTGTCGGTAACCGGAAGGACAGGATTAATGAGCATTCTCAATTTTTAGGATTTTTTTCGTAATCTTCGCGATTTACAGAATACCATGGATGATTTCTCTGTTGCCCACGACAAGACCATTTCTCTAGTGGGTCCTCCAACCAACTTTTCTGACGAAGTCGTTTCCTCGGCTGTCTTCATCGCCCTATTCTTCTTATCCATTCTCCTATTCATCACAGCAGCCCATCTCCCCTGGCGCATGATCTTCCTGGTAACAGGTTGGATTATATTCTCAATGGGACATCCAACTCTGCAGGAGATTCTCATAGATGCACACAATGCCCATCTTTTACCACGCGAAGCTTTGGCTTCTGCAACAGCAGGTTCGTTCATCCATAGAGACATCATCCTCGATGCTGTTCCCGAATGCCGTGAAGTTGAAGTATTCGAATTACAAAAACTTACATCCGGGGGGGAATACGAGTCATGGATATTCTCGCCTACACCATATGAACCCATGAGTGCCCAGCGGATAGCCCACGAAAGGCCTAGAGGGACTAGATTCTTTGAGGATGTCAGGTGCCCCCCTGGCTGGGAGTGGAAGGATAGAAAATGGACCCTCGACCTAGGCAGTACCTTTTGGGTCCGGGAGAGGTACATTGGCGGAGTGGAGATCGAAGAGGAGGGTGAGCGGTGGGTCTATGACAGAGTGGAAGGCGAGCGGGGAGTGCGGGGAGAATGGAGACGCCGGAGGTGGGTGAGGCAGGTTAGCCGGAAGTATCAGACGAGGATTGGTGAAAACTAGGGCGGTGGCGTGCGCTGTTTACTCATGCCTCCTCTTTCTCTATTGTCACGGCAACGTACTTAGTAGCTACGATATAAGTCTTGTTTTTTTCTTTTTTCTGCTTCTTTCGTCCTCCTCTCCCCCTCAATGGCTTTCTTAGATCATTCAATTGGGTTAAGTGCGTAAATATTGCACAACCATGGGTTTCAAATGCGGGCGCATTCATAATCTATCACTCGGTTTTCGTGCTAGATGTCTGATATCTCGCCCTAGGACAACTAGTGCTATACGAGTACAAAGCAGACTCCCTCTGGATAACGGTGCAGTATCATAGAAGGATCTCAAGCAGCACGAAAACAACATTCATCTCTCACTAGACTCGGAAGTAAGGCAGAGAGCCTCTACTGTGCTGTGCCGGTACTCCGGAAACTCGGCAGGGTGCCCATCACTGGGGCTAATCACCCAACCCATGCAGGAAGAAGCCACGGCTGAAAGCGAACACTTCCCCTCCGGCCGCGTATGGGTGCACTGTCACACACTAAGTTACTGCAGGAAGAACCCATCGTTGCGGTGGGCGGTCGGTCGGTCGGTCGATCCGGTAGAGGATCTTGGCAAAAAAAAAAAAGGTCTCGAGCAAAGTTGCTATGATATGATACAGGGAGTAATTTATAAACGGTGCGGAAAGTTGGGCGTGATAAACAGGGTAGAGTATCGTACTGGTGCACCTCCACCACCCCAACCACCATTTCACATATGATACGATATCATACGACCCAAGAACCCTCCGAGAGGCTGGGTATGATACTTCCCGGGAAGGGGCACGGTACCCGTAGTCTACAGGTCAAATGAGCAAACCCGACCAAGCTATTACTCTCGAGTACATCGCCCCCATGGCTCCATACAAGATTCTGTGAATGGGGCTTTTGAAAACGGGCACTAAATGATCAGTATTTGTATCATATTTATGCAAACATCGTATAATACCCCGAACCCGTCGAAGAAGAAAAAACTCACGGTATCCTACCGTACCACATTCAAGGAAGCTATTTATCGCGCCCATCTCCGATTCTGATGCGGCACGCAGGCTCCTCCTATGTACCCCCCACCGCAGGCATATATATTACAGTGATGACATATTAAACCGTGCCCTGGCTATTGCAAAGTCATCCTTTGGAAGAGGATACCTCTCTAAGAGCATTATCCTGACATGGCATATCTCACCGAATACTAAAGAGGGGGGTGCAAGAAGGAGAGTGGGGGGAGTATTGGTATTTGTGTTTAAGAGGGAGGTAAATTATGCATCGTGGTATTTTTTAGGCCGGGGTAGAGTTTTTCTGGGGCTTAGACTGCCCTGGTCTTGGTCGGTGATGCAGTGTGCGGGGTCGATTAATGGCTAAGTTACGTAGCGCGCTATATGGTGAGAGGAATGAAGTGCTATCCCTGTTGCTCGGAAGCGCTGCTGGTTCTCAAGAACGGACAAGTTCGGCCCCGGCGGGTTTATTTAATAGACTGAGCGGACTAGAACCCACCCGTGTTACGGATCAATGGAACGCTGCTGTGATGCCAAAACTGCCTGTGTAGACCATAGTAATAGGTATTTTGCATTCATCCAAACCTAATCCAAATCACGTGCATATCGAGTGAGCCCCCATGACCGGTCTGTTCACTTAATGCTGTCATTAAAGCCCGGATCACGAAAGCCACCCGTAAAGCATGATCTGGGACGCCTCCCCATTCCCAAGAAAGGGGCCCAACCATCTAAACCTCAAACATCTCCCTAAAGTTAACTCCGTACCCTCCTCCGGCCGTCATGTCCAGCCTCCACCCCTTCCAATTCGCCAACCCCCGTTTGACCTCCTTGATCCTCTCAAGCCTCTGCGCTTCCATCTGCCTCCTCTCCTCCTCCATCTGCACAGCATATATATGGTCGTTGCTACCACCACGCGGGCGGTGCTGGCCATCGCTAGCGTTCAAGTCCACGTCCAGGAACTCCTGTTGGTGCTGCTGGGTAGAGCGCGGGGGTGCGGATGCAGACACTAGCCTCTGCTTCTCGTTAGCGTACCAGCGGCTGCGCTCCTGCTGCAGCTGCTGTTCTAATCGCCGGACTTTTGCTTCTAGGCGTTTACGTCCATCGTCTTCGAGCTCGTCGACGAGTTCATCGTCCTGCGGCATTGAGCCGGTGCCCCGTCTTGCGTCGTTGATGGCCTTCTCGAGGGAGCTCCTTAGGGTGGCATTCTCAGATTCTAGGTGGGCAGTGCGCTTCCTTAGTTCTGAGACTTGGGTAGTTAAGTCTTTGCTCTCCCGTTCTAGAGCTGAGGCCTTCTTTTGTGATTCTTGGCCCTTCATATCTGTGTCTCGATACATGGTCTTGAGGGTGTTGTAATCCTTTTCCCAGGATGATATACTGCTGGCTTGGCTCCTTATAGTTGCATTGGCTGATTCAAACTCTGCTTGGATAGATGTGACTTTGGTCTCTGCAGAGCTCCTAGCAGCACCCTCGGCAACAAGGCGTTCTGCAGCCTTATCTAGCTTCTTCTTATTTTCCTCAAGCTCTTTTGCAAGACCCCCCTGCGATTCCTCCAGACCCTTCACCCTGCCCTCAGCAGTGGCAAGCGCGGATTGACTTTCGGCAAGACTCTTGTTAGCCCTCTCGAGGTCACCTCGAAGCTTGCTTATGTCCATCTCCATGTTCTCAATCTGATCCTCCTTTGCGGTGAGGGATTCTCTATCCTGCGTCGAAGAAGATGAAGACGAATGGAGCTTAAGATCCGAGATAGCCTTATCCTTCTGCGAAATCTGGGATGTGAGATGTGACATTTGCCGAGTGAGAGTTGCAACTTCTGATTTCTAAACACCCAACCCCAATCAGCCAACCCCCACTTCAATATCGCCCCCGAACTCAATGCTCACCAATTTCTCAAGCTCCTCTTCTCGGACCTTCTTCTCGGCAGCCGCAGCCTCAGCCCTCTCAACAGCTTCTTTGAGCTCGGTCTTCACACCGGCCAAAGTCTCCTGTGCCTCATCTTTCTGAACAGTAGCTTCGCTAAGCTTCCTCTCCTTCTCCTTCAACCTTTCCACCTCCGCCTCCAGCCTCTCCACCGACTCCGTAAGCTCCGATATAGTAGTGGCCTGTTTCCGGTAGATATCCGGCACCGTCTCCCCGGGACTCAACGGGCTCTTATTCGAAGATCGCACAATGTCCGCGGCGGTGATGGATGGCCTCCGAAATCCCGAAGCCGACTGACGTCTCGCATGTATCGACGCAGCTCTAGAGTGCGCCGCAGTCCCTGCGGCGCCTAACGAGGCAACCGGTGAATCCGAGGATTCGGGATCCGCGGGGGTCATCGGTGAGGACGCATCTGAATTGACCGTCTCTGCGGCAGGAGCGGAAGGAGCTTCGGCAACCTCTCTCGCCTCGGCCGCTGACCCTTTTGCACTGTTTCCCCGACAAGCATGTTAGGAGTTATGCCCTTAAACAAGGATGAGAAGTTTGATTCGGCTTTGCTCAGCTACTAACTTTTCCTCTACCGGTTGTCCCTCAGTTGGAGAAGGGGCTTCCGATGCTACCGCTTGCTCCGTTTGCACGGGAGATTTACTCGTCTCGCCCGCTGTGGACGCTGGAGCTACCGAGCCCTTCTTTTTCCCCTTCTGTTTCTTGAGTTGTTCGAACTAGAATACTCGCAACACCACCCCTCAGTGCCGGAAACGTTAGTTTAATTGATAATGCACCTTCCAACACAATCCCAATCCAGAAAGGGGGATGAGTAGAAGGAATGAGTGCCTGTGGGTATCAGGCGATGAATTTTCACTCAGGAAATTTGTGCAATCCGAATTGTGCGTGGCAATGACCCCACTCACCCTTCTCTTTGCCGCAGCTATCTTCTTAGCCTTAGCTGCATCAGTGTCGGCCATCCGGATGAGACTATGTGAGGTATACCGGTAGATATCGGTGGATACTGGACCGTTATTGCCCCCGCCACAAAGGCACAATACTACCGTAGGGCAAGCTGATGAGGGAAAAGGGTGAATTAAGGCAAAGGTAGAATTTAGGGTATGACAAATTTCATGTACCGTAGATTATGTCTATGAATGACACGATAGAAGGCGGCCCGTTTGTCGGTTGGTGGGTAAGCGTGCTGTGTTGGTGCTATAATATCTTGCAAGGCAGTGTGGGGGGGGGGTTCACAGGAGGAATGAATAAAAGGCGGGAGCTCCACGGTGTCATGGTCACCCTTCAAGCCAAACAACCTCCATCCAAGCAATTTCTGCGTTGCCCTTCCAAAATGAGACAGCTATTACCCGGACGCAGGGTGCAGGGATGAAAGTTTGGGAATGAAGAGTTGGAATCTTTCACTCACCGAATGATAATTATGATAGAAGAGCGTAATAATAAAAATAATAAAAAATAATGAATTTCCCGGATGCTATTAACACTTGTGCCCTATTTCTCACACAAAAAATTTTCTCTCCCCCCTTCGCCGCTCCCCACCATTATTGCTTCTTTCGATACCACACTCTCCCACACATCGCGATGAGTTTGAGTACGAGTACAGTACCGTGTGCCCTACCAGCACAAGTGGGAGACGGAAAGAAAAAGAAAGGAAGGAAGGAAGAAAAAGTAGAGAAACCTGCACAACATAATTTGACAAAGGGGAAATCGGGACTCAGACACAGCATGAGATCAAAATGGGAAAGCCATGAAGTAGAAGGGTAGGGGGAAAAAAAAAACTTGAATGAAAATGAAACAACTGTAATCACAATCCCTTCTCCAAGTTCCCTTCCCACTTTCCCACCCCCTCTCCTCATAATAACCTTTTTTTTCTTTTCTTTTCTTCTCCCTCTTTTCTCTCAATCTTAATCTCTGCTTTTCAGTAGATGGATGGGCCATGCTCCAGATAAAGGCTTTTATCACACGACAAGACCCTCATCTCTCGCCCTCTTTTCCTTCTTTTCCCTTCTTTCCCTGAGTTCATCATACCTTGTTTTCTCCCTTTAGCCTCCGTTCCCCGTTACGCTCACTCACGATTGGTGATACTCCCGCAGAGCTACAACATCGAAAGTTACCATCTCACACGATACCGATACCTACATACCTACTCGCGTGCCCACCTCTATCCACTTCCTCCCCGAACAAACACCATACCACCCACGCCGGAAAGGAAAAACCCATCCTCCGAAACCTTACCCACCCTCTCTCGCGCTTATCCCTTCACACTCTTCACGCACAGATAAGGCACAACCTCTTTTTTCTAAAGAATAAAATATAAAATATAAATATAAAAAAAATAAGAAACGAAGAAGGATCACAATCATGTCGACCACCCCAACAGCCGCCACTGCCGCCACCTCCTCCTCCTCCGTCCCCCAGAGCCCCAAAGCGGAACCACTCCAATCCCACTTCGCCAAACTCGCCCAAGGCCCCATAACCACACACCTTACCGATACGAACGCAATCCCCATCCTGTCTACCCATCCGCAGCCCTCCTCGCCTGGTCTCTCCTCGCTTTCTTCCGCCTTCGTACAGGCACACGACACAGCTTCCAGGATGGGGCTGGGAAAGCCGCTGCGCGTTACGTTGGCGACTGCTTCCGGGGCAGCGGTGATCCAGACTGTTACAGTTGATGAGGGGAGTGGAGGTGGTGGAGGAGAGGAAGGGGTTGATTATGTTGGTGGAAGTTCTGGTGGGGGAGGAAGAGGAGGTGGTAATGGGGAGATGCTGGTTGGGACGGTGATTGCTAAGGTGGATAGATTGGCCGAAGCGAGGATGGTTAGCTGGGGTGTCGAAGAAGTTGCTCGAAGGTTTCAGAAGAGTGCTGCGGGCGACGGGTTATAATCCACTCTCGGCCCGTGGAATGAGATGAGATGAAGGATTGATGGCGGCGATCTGATGGTCGTGTTAATAACATGGCACTTTTCCACTTTCCTCTTTTCTTCCCTAAATACGCTTTTCATACGAAACCGTGGTTAAGTAAGCAAGGATGTAATGGGGTGGTTTGCCAGTTTGCCTGTTTGCCCGTTTGCTGTTTCATGATCATCATCGCGCTGTATCGGTATAATCATTCGGCGTTTTTTCTTCTTTTCTTTTCTTTTTTCCTTTTTCCTTTTTCCCCAACAGCAAATAACCCTTTACAACCATTATTTGCCTACTCACTACTACTTACTATTTATTACTCCTAATACTTTTTTCTTTCCTACAAAGAAAAACCTCCCAACGGCGTACCGGCGGGAATGTAGCACTTAGCTTAACTCGGACAGGGCAAGAGGGGAAAAAGAAGAATGGAATAAAAACACTGTATCAATGCATCCGGGGTATTCATTATCATATCAGGATCGTTGCCATGAGTTTACTGCATTATGCCTTGGCACAACGAAATTATCAAACATCAATATCAACATCCATTGAGCACCACCACCACCACCTTCATCCACGAATTTCTTTCTTCTTCTCCCCCGAAATAATACACAAGTCGTGCTGTCACACGGCCCACAATCCAAAGCTAGATCTATATATATACCACCGCACAACTCTCCAAAATCCAGACCGCTAGCCGAAAAGTTGCCGCATTACCATACCATACCATACCATACCATACCATACCATACCATACCATACCGGTACTGTACAGTACAGTACCCGGGCACGCACCCAGGGCGAGTAGCCGGACGTACGGAACAAATGAAATTGGATGGAAGGCCTATCCTTTGGTACCCGTATAGTTAGGGGGTATGATATGATAGCTTCCCCGATGATGATTTCGGCATTTTTCTAAACCGGTGTTCGGGTATTGCACGCGATACTGTTGTACTGTACTCCAGTTACTACTGACGAGAGCTGTAGTGGGCATGGTATCACGTCATAGTCTACGATACGTATGAGTATGATAGCGTAGGTAGGTAGAGTCTGAGAGGACAGTATGAGGGGGTAGGGTAGAGTCAAATGCGATAGGATAGGATAGGATAGGATAGACCAAGTCTATAGTAGTAGTAGTTTAGTCCCCAGCTCGTATGATACTCACACACAAGACCACACAATCTGTACTATACACTTGTATAATGAATGTTATATTGATACGACGTGGAACAAATCTGGGGTTAAAAAAAAAAAAAAAAAAAAAGAATATTAATTACGAGGGCACGCTACAGTAGAATCGTGCACAGATGGATAGATAGATAGATAGATAGACAGAGACATAATGTATTACAACACTTCTTTCTTGCTTCTTCGGATTAAAACACGCTTACTAGACCACAACATATTCCCTCGCCAGCCAGCCACAAGAGCTCAAAAAAGGAAAAGAAAAAGAAAAAGAAAAAAACGATTAACGATTAACGAGAACCTATTGTACTGCAAGTAGTACAAGTGATCTCTCCGTCAGTACGTCAGTACAAGTTAAACAAAAATAAAAATAATCCATAATTTTATACAAAGAATGAAAGTAGAAAAAAAGATTTACCGGCAATGAATGATTCTCTACATCTCTCGTCATCATCAGATGCCCGTCTGCCAAAAGAAACAAAACACAATAACTTGAATCAACCAGCCCAAGATTTCTTGTTTCTGTACCCGCTCTCCCGCGAAATCCAAAGTAACCCGAGTCCAAAGTCTTGATGAGTGAAAGATAGGTATGTACTGTACGATAGTCCTCCACACAGGAAATGAAAAATGAAAAAAATAGATCGACAGAATGTAAAATAGCTATAGTAAACAGGAAGATAAACTAGATGATGAGTGTAGCCCACGATGCCCTTCCTTCCCAACTGGAAATCATCGGGAAGGGGAAACGAAAAAGAAAAACATTACCACCTAACAAGTTTGACAGGACAAAATTTAAACCGGACACCTGAGATCTATCCCCATATTGTCAACATATTATGACCGACTTCTTTCACCTTTCCGGGATCCCAACATCCCAGAACCAACCAGGAAAAATAAAAATAAAAGGCCGCCAATAAGATTCCACAACTATACATTTACTTCCATAGCTTGAAGTAAGCCTTCTGACCCGGCTCAACTGCAACGGTACATCCAGCTCCGCCACCTTCGCAGTCACCCATGATGCACTCGCACTTCTTGCTGCTGACGCCACCAATGATCTATAATGATATTAATATTAATACCAAAAATGTGAAAATATAGAATATACATACCGAGACGTTGTAGTTGGCAGGCTTCTTGTTGTTGGGGTTCTTGGAGACGGAGATCCAGATCTTACCACCCTTCTTCCCGGAACCGAAGATCTGCGAAAAAATATTAGCATCAGGTAACCCTTCAGTAGTATGTGAGTCTTACATAAGGGGCCCAGTTCCCAACCTCACCACCTTCCTTACCCCAGACACACCCATCCTTGACGCTAACACCAGCATTGTTGACATAGTACTGGGCGGAAGTGGAACCACCCTTCCATGTGTAGGCATCCGGGGAGTCGGCATCCGGGGCAGTGAGAACCTTCTCTGTGCCAGGATCACACTGCAAAGGAACAACCATACTCTCGCATCCTATACACTATTAAGACAAAGCCTAAACAAATAAACAACACTGAATATTTACCAGGATAATCAGTACGGCATACAGCCACAACATCACTCAGCTCGTTCTTAACGGAGATACCACTAGCACCGGCCTCGCACAGATACTTGAAACCAGGGCGAGTGAGAGTGAGGAAACCATTCTTGCAGAGAAGCCCACCGTGACTCTCACCAGAAGCTGGTTGGTCCGCAGGCCATTGACCCTTGCTGAATCCAGCGGGGCAAGCGTATGAGCAAAGAGCACCCTCCTTGCAAACACCCTCATGATCGATGTTTCCACCCTCATACTGAAGGCCAGACCATCCGTCCTTTGTGTGCCATGGCAATGGAACTGCGCCATAGTCCGAGGGGAATTTGCTGCAAGGAATGGCACCATCCTTGAATTCACGGCCGGTGTTGCCATTGGAGTCAACACCACTGTTGGAGTTCGATGTGTCAGAATCCGAAGTGTCCTTTTTTTTGTCATCCTTCTTGTCCTTCTTGTCATCCTTCTTGGGCGTAGAGGACGGGGTGGGTGATACTGAAGGATTAGGGATATTGTTCGCGGGGTTCTTGACCTCCTGGGGAGAGTAGGTGGAAATGGGAACATGAGTGGACTCAACGGTGGTCCAAACTGTCGTAACCTCAGTAACCATATCGCGTTCTTTCAAGACTCTAGCATGGCGACCATGCACACGAGCATGCTTTCCGTGGGGCTGGGCTGCGGCCGAAGCAGAGAAGCCTGCCAGGGCGAGCGACAAGAGACTGGCGACGACGTCGATCTTCATGCTTAAAATGAATGTATATAACCCCTGAGGCAGAAAAATTAATTGGGAGGTCGCTCAACGATATCAAGAAACCGATGTTCTCGTGCTTAATGAGTGGAACTACTGTTCTTTATGTAAAACAGCAATTGACCGAAGTCAGAATCGAATGATGACGAGTAAAATGGAGTGACGGCAAGTGAAATTCCTTTCGTTACGCAGAAGGTTCTGCTACGTGTTCCGGGTTGCTTGTCTTAAAAGGAGTGTGGTGGGAAAGGAATGATTCCTTTCCTGTGGGAGCGAGACAATCAGCAACAGGCAGAGAGCGGAGGTAAAGGAAGAAGAGAGAGAGAGAGGGGAGAGGAAGCGGAAGAAGAGGAAAGGGATACATAAGTAGTAGCAGGCAGTGGGTTGGTCAGGGGGTACCGGTAAGGGTGTGGGTGGTTGGCGGAGACCGCTGAGAAGGAGGGATGGAATTTCAGGGGGTGGATACTTAGAGAGGTGGAGGCGGAGAAGGAAAACCATAGCCAACAGAAACCAGAGAGAGAGAGACATACAGTACTCGTACAAACGCTCTTAGCACCCCAGCGGCACCACCATACTCGAGCAGAACGGGCGTACAAAGCCTGCATTGTGTGGTGTCTCTCCCAGTTCAAAGGAGAGAGCACCCCATTAGGCGGGAAATGAGTGACAAAAGAGCAAGCAAACCGCAGGATTGTCATAGGTCCCCGGCCGGGGAATTCCCCAATACAGAAGGCGATATACCAGGATTGGGTGTGAACGGCGGCTCATCCCAAGAGCCATCAGCATACGAGACCTTGCTAGGGCCTCTCATTGCGTGAAATGAAATGAGGTTAAATGAATAAGACAAAAAAAAAAAAAACATAAACTTGAATAACGTGTGCGCGGCTAGGTCGTACAAACGAGCAGACCGCGATAGAGTTCCTGTAAACAAGAGGTTTTTGTTCCTCCCTTGCCCCGTAAACCAAAAACGATCACGACGGAAAGACTGGAAAGAAGTTGTTGAAGCCTAGCCCGTGCTTGCTTGTTTGTGTGAAGAAGGACCCCTTTTTAACAGGATCATGATGCAAATCTCGAACGAGTTGCACCACAAAAACTTTTCTCTTGACCAAGGTCGATGGCAGGTGGAGGTGTGTCTGAAAGTCGTCCATGTATAATTTACCGTAAAATTTTAGAGCGGGTTGCAGCGGCGGTGTCCAAATTTCAGCTACTTGTAACGATAACTCTTTTATGGGTGTGTGGAGTTCCTCGATACCAGTAGTCTGTATCTGCACCCTACCTTGATGATGATGATGATAGTGATGTCCACCCATCCATCCATCTCAGCACAAGTATCTTTCGGCTGTGGGCTGTGAGCAGCAACCAAGAAAGCTTGCCACCTCTTTCTCCCCCCATCATCATTATCGTCGTGACCCCTAAAGCCCTGCAAAAGTGTGTACTAGTACAGTGAGTGAATGAGAAGGTACCCGCGCCCACCCCAACCAACTCAAAGGAAAAGTTACTCCTTACCACTGATTCTTTCTAGGCCCCCCTTGGCCGTTGGACCGGCTTGTGCCAGGCTAGAGCAGATTTCTTCTTTTCTTTTTTTCTGAT
This sequence comes from Tuber brumale, assembly GCA_014065205.1. NCBI lineage: Eukaryota > Fungi > Ascomycota > Pezizomycetes > Pezizales > Tuberaceae > Tuber > Tuber brumale. Next base: position 97,705 of record JACCEG010000193.1, read on the forward strand.
ATGAACAAATTTGGAGTAAGAGCCAACGTTGTCGATGCGGCGCTAGGCAATTGCTTTTTACTTTCACTGTCTTTTACCCCTGCCAAGCCTAGCAAGAAGTGGCACTCGAATACCTGATTGGCCCATAACCGCGAGCATCAATCGCTAAAAATCCATGATATTTCTCTTCACGCCCACATCCAGAAACCCCCCTGTGTTCTTTTTTTCCTTTTCTTTCCTCTTTTATTTTTCACGTTTCACATTTTTTCTTTTTCTTCCTTCTCAATCAAAAACAAAAGAACCCAAATTTCTACTCTGCGCCAAAAAAATGCTATGGAAAACTCACAAGGATATAATTGACCTGCATCGTTACCGTAAAATGCTATGTAAAGCGAAGGAAAGATCGTTCTCTCTTTCGACAACAAAATTCACACGCCGATTGCCTCTTTTTGTCCATGGGATAACACCCAAAACCGTTGGTGTGTGTTCAGGAGTTCCCATACTCGAGTATAAGTAGATATTGGAGATAACTTCTCGGCATTTTTGGGGGAGGATCCGGGGTGGGAAATTCCTAGGTGATATGGCTTCACGGCGCCAAAATTTGCGGGAACTACCGTAACCTGGGTCATAGACACATAACTCAGGCTCCGGAGACTTTAAGGATGTCGGGTAGAATTCTTTCGAGCAAGGAACAGGAAAATTCTCATGACTGTTGTATCTTAACCCACAAATCAAATAGTAAGAGCCCCAGTACAGTATTGGGAAATAATGAAAATTAAACACACCAAGATGTGATATACTAGTAGATTAGTTATTGTTTGGGCGTTGATCAAAGTCTAAAACAGACCGCTAGTACTGGTACCATTATTGGATCTAGCAAGTATCATACCACGGTAACATTACTGGCAGCACTCGAGAGGCTGACTCTTCTCTCGAGATTAGGTAGTTGAGTAAAGTGATGGGGGCGGTTGCCAAAGCACTCGTTCAGTATGGTACGGTACTAGCCGATTCATCAAGTATCCGGACACCTTGGCGCCAAGACAGGCGTCTAGAGTGCCAAGGTGTCCGGATACTTTATGAATCGGCTAGTACTGTACCCATACAAACACTCCCCAAGATGGCATTTTCATTTTGTGGGACATTTTAGCCACCTTCGCTATCTGAGAGCCCATTCTGGGAGTTTCCGTGAAAACACCACTCGGGCTTTCCCACAAAGAGATTTCCATCCCCCTCGCCCCCCTCAAAGCTCAACAAGACCGGAAATGTCCCGAACCCCCCCCAGTGGATTTAATTGCACGGATAGCCTTCTGCTACATGTGCCCCCGACCTTTTTGGTCCTTGCTCTGGCACAGCCTTCCTTCTCAGTATCATTGTCGTGGCAGCAAATCTGTTGCTCCGGAAACCGTCTCTTTTTGTTCTCGTTGACTCTCTCTTCCTCTCGCTTATCGGTGCGAGTACAGTAGTTAAATGCTTGTATCACACAGCTCGTCCCCATCTCTGATATCCTTGGTCTTGGCCTCGCAACCTCAAACTGGGGCTGATTGCGACTAAGCTAAAATGGTGATAGTTCTCCTTCCCTGCTCTCTTTGCTCATTAAAAATTTCTCCAAATCCGATTTCCACCCTGCCCCGAAAGAAAGAAATAAATAAATCCATGCCAAGGTCTCGTACTGTCCGCCGAATACTCTTCACAAGAGCCTAATTGGGTACAAGCACTCACGGCACGATATTATTATCAATATCACATCTACAGTACCGGTGCTCGAGTACCGGTACAGCTTTTTATCCAACCCCAATAGGGTACTCGAGTAGGCCCCCTCGCCTCAATTGACCACCCGTTCGAGTTTTAGTCTCCACCCATTCGGCTGCACCACGTCTTTGGCCCCCCTCAGGACACAGCGTACGTGTACCGGTACGATACATTCGAGGTAGGTGGAGGGGGAGAAGAGCTGTTAAAAAAAGATACCTTTAAAAATCATCTTTTCCCGCCAAAATGAGGCTTATTCTCCAAAGCACTGCAGAGAATATCTGGGCGAGGCACAATCTGTGGCATCTCAAGCCTCAATTGGTCTCTGCAAACCTTCATCATTCAATTGAAGGGGAGGAAGGGGAAAAACATCTTGAAAGCCAAGACTTATTATGCCGTTTCGGTAGTTCGAGGAGATGTCGGCACGTGGCGGAGAACTGAAAAGGGTAACCACAGCCAGAAGAAAGGGGGAGATGTCCAGCAGGAAGACCTCAACACGGAGTAATCACTCGTTCTTCGAATCTCGAAGAGATACAAAAGAGAGACATTTAATTCTCAACAATTATCGTGAGTAGGAAAATCCTCGCTCCCCCCAATGACATTCCAAAAATCTAGAAACCCTATCGAATGAACTGGCACTGCGATTCGCCTTGTAGACAACCAGCGCACATACCACATGCCCCGTTTGATCCCTCCAAGGATCCTTCCACGTTTGCATCGCACTCTACCAGCATCAATGCTCGAACGGTGTGGGCGAATCAAACTGGGTCCATCATGATATCCCTCAACCTTACTCAGTACAAGTACTGACGAAGCGGACGAATGAAATACTGTAATCTCCCTGAGGACTACCGGGGTGTATGCCGGTTTAACAAGCAAGCGGAAACGTGTTGAGATGCAGACACAGATGACAAGAAGCGGAGAAAAACAAACTTTCGCGAATCGCACTCGAGCGGAGCGCACATAGGCATAATACGCATTGCAGGCGTAACGTCACAGTATCGTACTCGAGCACCGATATCGTACAACTTGTAACACAAGCACGAGAGCAGGGAGGAAGAAAGAAGTCCATCATTGCCTTTTTCCTCCTTCCGCTCCGTCTGCTGTGTGGTGTCGCCAAAACTCGAATTACTTTGCCTCAACCGAGGACTGAAGCTGCGGTGTTCTCCCCTCGCGTGGCCGAGAAGGGGAATTCCAGCGCCCCATCATAGCACAAAAAGGAGGTTCTGTTGTGTGTGAACTTGAACTTAAATGTCGCCTTGCGCTACAAACGGACCAGCATGCGCATACCGGTAATGAAAATGGGGTTCTGAGGGTTAGGGGAAATACCGGCACACCAGCACCCATACTTCAGCATACAAGTACCGGTACTTATGATACGTGATAATTTTATGCAGCCATCCAGAACGGCCACCCGCTGACTTTTGTACCCTGACATTTCAATTTCGCGGTCAGCCGTGGTTGGCCCGGGCTGGCCTGTGTGTGGTCTTCTGGCTTTTCAGGCCTGGCTGTTGGGCCACTGGGCAAAAAATCTCTGATATCCAGCATGGAGTATGATACATACTGTCATGTTATCATAGAATATTAGAGTCTGAATTTAGTGTAGGGGCTCAGATGTGCACAAGTAATTCGCCATACAAGTTTCTGCAGTGCCAAAACAACGAGTAAAAATAAAAAAAACCCAGGATAATCATTGGTTAATTATTACCGTACCATTTCCCAGCTGCCAGGAACGCCCACCACCGCCTTGCTACTTTACCGTACTCGTACAAGATGGGTGGACGGAGGCAAAAACTCCTTCCTTCATCCAGGCGTTCATCCGTTCATGCAGGAACAGGACTGGAATGGTGAGGGAATTTTTGCGGGACGAATGCACGTTGTGGGCTTTTTAATTGCAATTTGGGTTTATCAATCTACTCGTATCTATCTCTGCTTGCGTGGTGTCGGGTGTGGGTGTGGGTGGTTGGGTTGAGTTAAGGTTTGATTTTTTTAGCCTTTTTGCTTGTGAAGAGTTGGGTGAGGATCTGACCCAACCGATAATGGAAGGCGTTCTTGAGACTTTTGCATATGGTGTGTGTGTGGGTGAGTTATCGCCTTGGCCCAGCGAATCGCTATGTACCAACATCGTCTATTAACTTAACTGTGATAACTGGCAGATGCTTCTAGCATACAAGCAGTGCTCATACTGTACAGTACTCGTACTCGAGTACATGAGCGAAGAGTAGACTACCGGTACGTAAACCCCTCAGCAACGCCAATTCACAAATCACCCAGTCTATCACCGGCACCGGTAGGGTAAATACCAGTTCTACTTGTGCCGCCATCTGCAGTCAATGAAGGAAGGGAAGTTAACGGCCTGGTTACGTGTACTTTTTTACCACGCGGATGCAGGAACAATGCCTAGCCCATACTATACTCGAGTACTCGAGTACTTATCTATCCATCCATGCCCTGCCAGGAACCAACGTAAACTTTTCTACCGGTATTCTTTCTCCGGCTACAGATCCCAATCCCGGGATTTCTCAACGCAAAACAAACGGAGGTGCCACCCACCCCCCCTCCTTCACTCCTCGGGCTCGCAAGGCCGAGGCGGCAGAAAAGAAACCATTGGATTGGATAGGAACTGCCTCCCCCCACTTACCGTACGGTACTCGAGTACTCGTACCCACAGGCTTAAACTATGGCACGTGCTTGTACAGTATTAGATTGAAGGCTTTGTTCTGGAGTAGAGTATAGTTCTTGTATGTACCCCCGGAGGGTCTGAGGGGTTACGGTAGGGGAATTGGTAATCTGATCAGTTGGAGCAATTTGAATCTGAAGTTGGGGGCAACAACGGACGCCTAGTAGTATTGTAAGTTAGTATCATAATAATAATAAGAATGATAAGATGATTGATCGGGATGTTTGACGAGAGGAAAGGAGAGGGGGGAAGTGTCAACGATCGGTAGCCGGGTCGGGTATCGTGTTGTATGGGTAACTGTATACTCCTTATCTCCGATGGTCTGGTCACGATACTAGATTCCGTAGCCCTACTGTGCTCGAGCACTCGAAGTAAATCTATTCGTCTACTAACTTACTGGTTGACACGACACCGGTACTGTACCCGTGGGCTATCTCATCGTGGCCATCTCCGCTACCTATCGCACATGCCAGGCATTCTGGGAAATTTACCTTGAACTCTAACCGTGGCGGAGAGAGAGGATAGGTTCCATGGGATATCCAGTCTCGGCAAGCCTCCCTGCTCGCCAGTACTAGCTTGGCAAACGTAACTTCTAGAACGGGGGTAATTCGGAGTTTGACGATCTCCACTAACATTGCTCCGATTGGGAATCAGAAAACAGAGAATTCTATTGCAGTAAGTCATATCTTCCTAAAGATGTGCTTGTGGTTGGGGATTTTCGAAAATTGCTCTCGTTCTAGTTTTGCTTGATTTCAAATGTACTATACATTACGGTATGATAACGGTACGAGTACTGGTAGGGTAGGCAAGTGCTCGAGTATGGGTGCGGTAGGTGGTGGGAATATGCAGATTATTGACGCGTTCGGTGGCGCTGTATTGCTCTGTACGGGCCACAAGTATCCCATCCTCTTTTCTGTTTGCGTTCGCTCTGTGCTTCTTGCTAATTTGGCGGTCGGTGGTGTATGGGTGAAAACCGGCAATTGGGGATGTCTTGCTCGCCACGCTGTAGAGTCGGTCGCTCTCGAGGCACTGTGAGGTGAGGTGCTCTGATATCTTTGTTCTGCGCTTTTGCAGGACGGAACTATGTGAGAACTAATCCCAGTGTGCATGTGCTGCTCGTATTTTATAGGCAAGCACGGTAGTCTACTGTACTCGTCGAGCACAACAGGTCATCCCGAGTACTGAGATTCTGTGCGCTGTTGTCTGTCCTATTTTACAGCGCAATAAGGGTGGGAATAGTAATAGTCTACTAAGACGTTGATCGGTGCTTATGTCTGACCGACCATGCTGCTTGAGTACCGGTAGTGCTCGTACTTGTGCATCTTGGGTACTAAAAAAGAACTCTGCCCGTCCGTTACCAGAACACTCGGACATTCGAACCGCTTTAGTTCGAGCTAAGATGGCGAGTGTCGTACCAGACGACACCACATGGTACCGGTACAGTATCATACAACTATCTTCCAAATACAGCGGGTTGGAAGACGAAGCCCATTCCAACTCTCCTTCATCATGTTATCTACTTGCGAATTTTATAAGTATCAGAGCAACTCAATGCTAGGGGCCCACCAGATCACTGACCAGCCATATATCTCCGAAATTCGCGAGGAGAGAGCACCGTATCTTTCTTTCCATCTTTCCATCTATATAAACCTGTGAAACATTCCACTCTACCGCTTTTGCCGCACCGTGATCCACCATCAATTCGTCAGCGGAAACCAGTCCGTCCACCCGCGATAGGTTTAGTTTGATGGACTAGGGCAATTACGAATAACCGGTTAGTGAGAGACCCAACACATCCTGCGGACCAATCTTATACTGTGTGAAGAAAAGGCTAATCTCTCTCGGGAGCTTCTTTCTCGGAATGCGGAGATTACAGAGCGGGTGGAGACGGTGGGTCATTAGGGTTTTTACGGCAATATCTTCCTCGCCTTCGATAAGGACCAAAATCTCGTACACAACACCGTTATTACATGTGCCACCACAACGACAACGGCAATAACTCGTGATTGCGACTTTGGGACGGTAAACTATACTTGTACTAGTACTGTGCTCGTCCCGGGCAAGAAGCGCTCAAAGATGGGGGTCGTGAGGTTGCATGCGCACACAGATAAGTGCGGATATTTTTTGCCCATATATTATGGGGATCCCTGCCTGCTGTGCTGCGAGTACTCGAGTAAATTACCGATATCTCTACACAAAGTCAACAAAGTTTTTAGTTTGCAGATAAAAAAATTTCTACAACCATCATTCATCTCTACCGGTACCTAATCCCGCGATACCGTTTCTCTGGCAACCGAATGTGCACTACAAAGCAGAGTCTGTCTAATGTTCTGGTACCGGTACTTATTGTCTGGGACAAGTGGGCATGCGTGATCAAGGTTTATTATATCAGGCTACCGTACCGGCAGCTAACCCTCACTTCCGACTTATCCCTTTTCTCCAAATACTCGAGCACTAGTATTGTGCCTTACTTGCACTAGTACTTGTACTGTACAGTACTATACTAGCACAGTGCACCCCCCCCCCTCTTCCGCAGCACACGCACACGTGCAAGCTTGAGCCTCGCGAGACGGTATCAATGGACGTAGCAAGCCTGAAGGAGTGCCAGTGGACACGTCATGGCACGTTCGGAATGCACGGTGCTTGCAGTGCGCACCCAAGCAACTCGATGAGCAATCTGGCACAAGCAAGGGTCCATGGGAGGGGCGAACTTTTGGCCATCCCCGGACGCCTTATGTATCACCATTTTGACACTTCGGAGTAGTTTCCATACTCTACTACGATGCTCACTACCTGAGTTCGCCAGCTCCCCTCGCTACCCCTAAACATTCTTGCTGGCCTCTGATGAATTTGGAGTTGACCACAATTCCGAAATGGATTTCCAGCCCTCAGATCACTCCCTTCTTGCTCGTCCGCTTCTTCTCTCTTTAACCACCTTCCCCTTTCTTCCTTCATTTTTCCTCCTTAGGTCCTCTCTGATATTCATTAGTTGCCCCCTTCCGTAGTTCCCTCGCATGAGTTTCGCTCTGCTCAACTTGGCCCCGAAGTGAAAGAGAGCTCTGATGGGGCCGGTGCTAGTATTAGTGCTGGTGCTTCGCTATGCTCGATAAGATTCTGAAGAATCAAGTCCAAGTTATTCCCGGGATACTGCTCATACTCATAGTTGGACTCTAAGGCTGTGGGGGGCCTTTTGGCCTCTTCTGGCTCGCACCTCCTACGATACAAGAACTGACTGCTAGTATAATATCTGCTCACGATGTATAGTTGGACAACTCATCATCGGTAGTCCATTGCACCATACCCTGTCGCAACGCAGCCAAACCGCACCGAAATGGTAAAAAAGGGGAGAAAAAACATGAGTAATTTGAGTTCTCTATTCATGAATTCCGCCTCAACTATACACTCAATTAGTCAAGAATTTGGGGACCAATATTTTACTGCCAATACCATTGATGGGTCTAAGGATTTCCCGCTATGGAACCATCCGTGTGGAAGATCTTGGAGATTCAGTTTAAACGCCTGGAATTTAAACGGCAACTTATATATTATAAAAGGGTATTTATTTTGTTCCAAAAGTTTCCGAAGTTCACCCAGGCTCCAATATTGCAACTATTATTCTCCAATCTCGATATGATCACTACATTAACCAAATTCTTCACTGGGTAAAAAAAGGATAAAAAATAAAAATAGCTGTAACCGAATAACATCGGGTTTGTGTTGAAACCTACAAAGACTGCCATTCTTGCTGTAAAATTCATGACCAACATGGCTACTTTGGGTGGGAAAAAGGGCTTACACTGTTCTTGTCTTTTGACGCTACGGGCCTCTGATGGTTCCTATTCTGGAAGAATATATATATTTTAATAATAATTTGAATCTGCTTAGAAAGTTTGGCAGGAAACTCCTGAACAGAGTGGATCAAAGATGAAATAGTATTCAGAGCGGAAAGGCGCGAGTGCAAGGAGGTATAATACAATACAATACAATACAATACAATAGAACGCGCAGACTGACCAAAGTCAGTCTCTGGAGTATTATTGCCTTTGTCCAGTGCCGCCATCATACATCATTGACAAGTACCGGTATGATAATTATAATATTATATATTCCGCTCGGAGAGGCAAAGATGATAAGTTACAAATACTTAGTAGTTCGGGTTAGCAATGGCAGGGTAAGACTGGCGTTTTTTTTTTCCCTTGAAACTGCTTGCTTGCTTGCTTGCTCGAGGCAACTGACCCTTTTTTTTTCCCCCCCTATCTCTCCCCTTGACATGATGGCATTTTCTGGAAAAGCCATTGGTGGGTCGCCTCGTGGACTACGTATGATACGGCATGCCGAGTCCTTACTTATGCAGCGGTTGCAGGCATCCCCCCGCCCAGCCCGCCGAGGGGCTCCTGTCCGCAGTCCGGGTGTGTGTGGTGGGTGGGTAGATGGCAATTTAGTTGAACGGGGTACTGTTATGTTGTTTGTCCCACCGGTGATTGTTGCTTGCTTGGTTGGTTGGTTGGTCTCGAGGTATGATATATACTACTGGATTATTTGTTATTCATGGATGATTTATTTCTTCATTATGTATGCTCCCGCACCAACACTGCCGTAAGGGCCATATTTGTCCATATTTGTTCTGGATGGTGTGTGATATGGGGTAGGAAAAAAAAAAACCCTTGGGTTGCTGGTACTGGTATATATCGGGTTTTATCCGGAGTTATTATTTATCGTGACGGGCTGAATAAGGGGTAGTTTAGGATAAATAATTTAATTTTTTTTTCTGTGATGCGTTGTTGTAGAGGGAGCTTTTTACTAGCCGTGTTAATCTATGATACATGATTATCATCAGATTCTTGAGTTGTTTTATATCATAGTCCATGGAAAACGGTATCATATCATAACTCGAGATCGCGAGTGATAGGCAATGAAGTCAGGGTCCAGGGGGTCCTGGTGAAAATGTCACTAAAATGAATACCCCCAGGGGGGTCGCAAAGAGCTTAAAACGGGGATGGAAAAAAGTAATATCAGGCAATTCGATGTCAGAAAGAGGCCCAACGTACTGCCTTTCGACTAGGTTGGCGACATCTGAGTTCTTTGCTGGGTGTTGACTGTGCCTATTGTAGTGATGGTAGAGGCAATAATCATGCTGAGCGGAAACATCCTCTAATTTCCAAAGTTCCGGGTTATGACAAGTCCCATTTATTGGCATTTCAACTTATGTGGTTTCGTGACCAACGCCGAAGCTACTACAGGAGCCTGATCGAGAAGAGCCGAAGAGATTTATGGTCTCATGTATAGCACCGCACATCTGGATTCTGTAGACCTTCAAGTAGCAGGTTCATGGTGAAAGATCAGGCTTTTGCTACTAGAGTAGAGAGAGGCTTGAAGATATAGGCCACTAATCTGCTCCGATTGCCTATGAGCAAACAATTGAACACTACAAATAATACCGGTGCCGGTGATAGCCTGATATGCCGATCAGCTGAGATTAGCTCAAACCTGTCGGAATTGGCATAGAATACTCGAAGCAGGCTCGGTCGCTAAGCAAATGAACTCTCCATGCTCTAGAGGGGGTACCCACCGAACCCACGTTTGTTGGGTGAGGAGCAGGAGCTCGATAGGTTAGGACTGTAATGGCTTGTGACGTGCACACCCAAGTACCGGTACAGTATGCGGCACACGTGGGATGAGGTCTTCGGGGCCCACATACACCACAGATTACCATGGCGTGTCTTCCGGAAGCCTTCTGGAGATACCGTACCAGTTGTCGTATTGTCAAAGCGCGGGGTAGCCATCCCGAACTTTATGGTCAGCGGACTGGATCCTGTGTGTGTGTCTCGGAAGAAATCTTATCAACCGGATCTCCGCTTTAATGGTAACAAGGGGGCGGCAGGGAGATAGGAGAAGGTTACGGCTCCATTCCTCTTGCTTAGAATGTAAAACCAGTCCTACTCATGAAGTCCGAGTCTGGGCTTTTATTTATGGCAATTCATCTCGCGGGGTATAAGCACTAGGTATCGGTACCGGTAGAGCACTTGTGGGCCTGGAGAAGGAGATGCTTGCACAGGTGCGATCTCGGGGCGGGGTACAGTACAGTACAGTACTCCCGCTCTCTTTTTTTCTCTCCGATAGTGGAGTTAATGATAATGCCAATGGATAGGGCTAGAAACTGCGTTCCTTATACTCTCTCGAGGAGTACTTTGGGCAAACATTGAACGCTTTTTTTTTTTTTTACCCCTCCCAAATCTGGAGCTGGAGTTGGAGGTGCGGGTACTCGAGTATGGTGTTGTGCATCATCATATCTGATGCGATATCGTGACCCGTTGCTGTCTGGTGCCAATACCGGCATGTGTCCGGCCTGAAACTCTTTAGTCTAATCAGAACAATATGATTGTCACATATCAAAGGTAGCTGAACTCCCACGGGTACAGTAGGAGTACAGTAGGAGTATCGGTAGTGTGGTTGGTTAGCGAACTCTGCAGGGGTTTTCCCGCTGCTCGAAGAACATGCCCACTGATTCTTGATACCCCGTGGGCTGGGCGGCAAATATGATACTCTCACCACTAACATTCCCCTCGCTAACACGATTTTCCTGTTCATCTCCCAAAATTTATCACTCCATCACGGCCGGCCTTTTTCTCTCTCTACAGTATGGTACATATCATACCACGATAGTACCCGTACCGAATATGTAGATAAAGAGACAAAACCAACCAGCTCAACGGACTCCCGATACTCGTTCGGACTGGCAGCCGGGGTATCCGTGACCGGGGTCCTGTTCTTAGCGGGTTCGCCACTCCCCCCATGATGGCATACCAGTGCTACATAGTGCTAGAACTCGTACAGTCTAACCATGAAAACCCTGGCCCAGACTCGTTCCTATTTGAACCTTTTACGTACTCCATAATACGCTGTGCATCCTGAGGTTATGCTTCCGTGTTGTAGCCGCTTTCGGCCAGATAGTTTGGAAGGGGGGGGGATCAATCAATCGCCCTCAGCTCACCGTCACCCACCCCTCCCACATATTCTCTCACCTCCCTCTTACGCGAGTACGATATTACCTCTCCTCTTTCTCCCTCCTGAACTCACCAGCAAACGCCCTGAATAAAACCATTATACACCATCAAATTATGTCGTCCGTCGCTAGCACGCTCGTTTGTTGCTAAAGTAACACGGTCCTAACAGATCGGTGGACCCTTTGGCCTTAAACACCTGCTCGTGCTCTGCAGTGTTGTCGTTTGTCGAATCAGACCAGGAATCGGAGAAACGGGGAACGATAGGGTAGTGGTCGCATCCGTACGAGCTCTCTGGCCTGGCAAATATCCCTCTCTCTGGCTATATCTCAGCTCACAACCCTACTTCTTCTGAATAACGAACGGACAAATCTCGACAATTTAATCGGAAATTCATATCAAGCTCTACTCTCGATAACTTCTTCACTTCACCAGCGACTCTTCAAGCACACACACTCTCTCGCCAACACCAGCCCATCAACCGGAGCCATGAAGGTAAGCTATAATCCCTGCAATATAGAATACGCCAAACCTCCCTGGCCATTATTTGCCTTCGGCTTGTTATCCGTGCTTGATCGCTGACGTTTACCGCCCTGGACTTAGTTCCTTCCTCTTCGCGAGCTTGATTCGATCAATCGTGCTCTCGTCTTCGACACTCCTGATTGCCGTGTCGTTGGCGGTGTAGACATCTACACCACCAAGGTCCTTAACTCCAGCCCATGATATTATTATTCGACTGCAGCAGCTCAAGCTAATAATCGCTCTCGCGAGTCAATTCAGGCCGCAGGGGCTGATAAGAAGCTTTACAAAAGCATCTGCGAAACTATCAGCACACGCTATGAAGCCGACCTCCGTCTATCGGAGTCCTTATCTCCCCCTAACCGCGGTTCTGATAGCGCTAGCAAGTACCAGTCTGCCGCTGTTTACCAAACCCTGCATTCCCCGTTTGGGCCCTTGGATCAGATTTCGGCTAGACGCACTTTTGCTTACTTGATTGCTACTCTCAACGCTTCTCATCCTGACTATGATTTTTCCACCACGCTCCGCCCATCGGATTTCCGTCGCGAGCGTCACATCAGGCCCGTTATGAACAATTTTAATACAACTTTGTTCAATTTAGGCGTCAACATCTCCAGAGAGCTTCCCAAAATGTGGGAGACCATTGATAAGGAGATGGATTTGTTGAATTGCAATATCTATGCCTACTCTCCTGATGATGTCTCCAACGATCCGTATGGTGACGAAGGGCTCATCTGGTCCACTAACCTTTTCTTCTTCAACAAGCACAAGAAGAGAGTTTGTTATCTCTACCTCAGGGGATTAAGCACCTTGAATCACTCTCCGCTTGAGAGGAGCCTTGCCGGATGGGGCAGAAATAGTAGAGTCGGATCTGATGGATGGGACGAAAGCGAGGGTGAAGACTTTAATGACGACTTTATCGAGAGCAAGAGCATCTGGGGCGATGACAACTACGATGATGGCTTTTTCGAAGGGATGGAAGTTTGAGTTTTCACTTATCCTCAATCATTATTATTCTGCAGATGGAGCCGTCCAAGGATAGCCCTGGGTGGTAGTATAGCTCTTGAGCTCTAACATTTCCTTATACTTTTACTTTTCTTGCTATCTCTTGACCCTTCTGTCTCTTTGTTTCTCTTTCTTTGTTTCCTCCTTTTTCCCTTCCTTTTCCCGGTTTTCTCGTGTTTTTTCTGTGGCGCCTCTTATATCCTCTGGTGGCTGTAGGTTGGATTTATCAGGGAATGCCTTCCGATATGTTCTCTGTGCATTTTTTTCTCCTCTTCTCTTCTTGTTTGTAGGAATTAGGGATGTGGAGGGTGCTTTGCGGCCAGGTTGGATTGGGCTGGGTTGTGTTTGGTCGGGGTTTGGGCGTTATCAATGTTCGGTGAGAGCGTACGTTGGGGTAACGAACGCCTCTTGGTGTTTGGGCTAGTTGGTGGTGATTGGTTTTGTTTCCGGCGTTTTGCTTTGGAGGTACCGAGTTTTAATTCCGGGATGAAGGGAGGGGTTCATTGATCTCGTACAATATCTTTCATAAATAACGCTATTCTTGCATGTAATAAGGAATTTTTCCGGTTTCCTTGTATTCATTCTCTGGCGTCCGTGTTTAGGTGATCATAGCTCGTACTGAACTGCGCTATGTTGCGTATGTAAATATGCCTGTCATTTTATCTCTTTTTGCGCCTGTGCCTTACTGTAATAATTACTCGTACCGAGCTGTCCAAGCATTTAATTCTTACACTATATACAAGTACCCGCACAGCTATTATCTCGCACAACGTTATCTAGATCGCCAAGGCTCTGACATCATTTGACAGGCCAGGCACCAAAACTCCTTTCCCCTTCACTCCTGCCTACGGTATCCTTCAACTACAATACCGCCAGGTCCCACCTTCCCAATACAATGCCACCCCGCCTTCAATTTCTAAAACCCCTCCTCCTCCTCCAAACCCGCACCCCGCGCCCCCCTCGCATCTCCAATTTCCATACCTCCCAAACACACTCCCAATCAAGAACCTACGATTCGTACGCACCTCCTCCCTCCCTCCACCCTTAAGTTACTTACCTTTGATTCCCTTAACTAACAAATCCCAGCGTCCGCTCAACCGACACCTTCCACACCCTCCTACTAACACACACCGCCTCTTCCACACCGCTAATCACCTACTGGACAACAAGCTACTGCCCAGCCTGTCGCGTTGTAAAGCCACTCCTGTGGCGCGCGGTGGAGCAGAGCTCGAACGGAAAGATAGGCCTGGTAGAAGTGGAATTAGATGCGCCGGGGGATGTGGCGGAGTTGGGGTTGCGATATGGTGTATGATACGCTTCACCTTCCCCTCCCTTCCCATTGTGTGTGTGTTGTGGGCGGGACTAATATCGTAATTAATGTGGGTAGATCCGCAAAGTGCCGATGATATTGGTTTTTGTGCGGGGGGAGAGTGTTGGCGAGTGGAGGGTTGAGGCTGGAGATGAGAGGATGAAGGGTAGGGCGTTGGGGGAGTTTGTGGAGGAGGTTGGGAGGGAGGGGGGTAGGAAGGGGTGGGGGGGGAGTGGTAGTGGTAGTGGAGGGTTTTGGGGAAATCTGTTTGGGTAGGGTAGGGAGGTTTTTTTTAGATATTTGAAGGAAGGAAGGAAGGAAGGAAGGAAAAGGAAAGGAGGGGATTGGTGTTCTATCATAGATCTTAGAGTGATATCATAAGTCTAAGGATCACGTTATACTCCCAAGGATAGATTCTCAGCGAGAGAGTGAAAAAAAACCCACACCGCCAAGAGCTCCATTCGCAAGCAGCAGAAGTTCATGCTTGCAAAACGCTGCGAAAGTTATTCTTGTTCTCAGAGCTTCGGAGCGAGTAATTAAAGAACGCTGGGGGCCCACAACCCACCCCCACCTCAAAGGCCAGACCTGACCTGACAGGCCACGATACTAGGATACCCCATGAGATCTCTAGAATTCTACAAAGTATAGCTACAGACCAGGAAACCCTGAAATCACAGTCGATCACTCGCTATCTCTCCCGAATTAAGTAGAATTCCCCCCTCATCACACTTATTATTCCCGACTTGAAGGTCAGACACAATGCCTCAGGTGTCATCACAAGTCATGACCATTGCTAGTAGTAGTAGTAGTAGTGCACTTCCATCATACACTCCTCAGTGTGCGCTGTGCATTGACTCCTGCTAGAATGTATCTTTTTTTTTTCTTTTTTCCCCGGAGTCAGGCCCCTCGATACCTCCGCCGTGATCACTCCCTCGAACGAAAAGGTGCTTTCCTTCTCTCTCTCTCTGTCTTTTAACGATCAGTGGTTCATGTTGTATAATTCCTCTTCTTCTCCTCTCTCTAGGTTGTATCGGCGGCCCCTATAAGCTTAGTCCTTGCAATGCATGGGAACAATAATAATAATAATAATAATAATAATAATCCTAGCTAGCGCACTGTCTAAAACGGTGGGAGAAACCGATTTTTTAGCAACCCCGGATGTTGTATTCTCCCTCAGCGTGAGCTACTACTGAACGATCCCTCTCGTAGAATTGGGGGGGGGGGGGTGGTCCAGCTCGCCTTACAGGGACTAGGGGATTGAAAGGCATCATTAACCTTCCTCGATAAAATTATATCATACGGTATGATAATAATACTATTATGATGGAGCAAGTCAGCCCTGTTATGTATGATACGAGATGGTATCATACCATACCGAAGAAAATCCAGGCGGGCTAAACCAAACACCATTGGACCCGAAGTCTAGACTTGGGCCAGAATCCGGATTCCGGGTCCGAATCGGGGGCGTGCCGAATGGGGCCTAAGTAGAAAATTAATTGTGCATGTTGAAGATATTGCTTCAATGTGAACGGAGGCATGTTGAGTGACTCGGATCACTATGTATAGATACCTCTCATCGGTATTTGTACTGTGGTCATAGGCACACACACACACACAAAAGAATGTATGATACAAGAAAAAATTATTGCTTTTCCCGGCCAACTTCTTCTACCCTCCCACAGCTCTCTGTTCCCACAAGTCTTCTACTTCTTTTCTGCTACCCTCATCTCGGGCGATTGGCCTTGACCGACAATAGTGCAGGCATTGACCCAATCGAGTGACATTCAATGAAACAGTGAGAAAGAGACTGCCGCTTGGATCCCTAGACCATGGCATAACTGAGGAGGGGGATACCTATTTTTCATACCATATATCCAGAATGTGTTTTAGCCCTAGTATTATGAAATTAAATTTTGACCAAAAAATTATCATAACTTCCAGCATTGCAAGCAGGCCGGCCACATGAGTGATACAATGTGATGGGAAAAAAAGAGACGCATTGGGATGCCCTCTACCTGCAATATTTTCTAATTACTTTCTACCATCCTTCCATTGCCTTGAATCGGGGTCGGCGAACAAGGATTATAAATTATTGAACTTCCATCCGCTGTTCCGTCTTATCTATCAGATATAGGTTCAGAGGATAGTAGGATAGTAGGAAAGGTGTAGCAAACATTGTTCCTAAGCATAACCCTTCCAACCTGCCAGCGCATGCTACCCGAAAGCCCAACATAATATAAAAAGCTTAAACCCCGAATATTTGGCGAGACGACGCCTGTGGTTTACTCTCGTACTTTTCGCAAAATGAAAAACACTACAATGTAAGCTTCCCGTAAGAATCGCCGTTTTGACCACATTCTCCTTATCCAGAGCCACAGGGGTTAAAGCACCATAAGGAACTTGATCTTTCGGATATCACACCACCCAAACCCGGGACAAAGATGCGAAGCAAAGGCGTCTGGAAGCGCCCCTCTCACCGGTGGGTTATAACGAAACATTTTCTCCCGAAACCACAGCAAAACTTAACTCTAGGCCTTAGCATCGACTTAAAGGGCCTGAATGCAGAACCCCTTCAGCCCCAAACACTTGTGTGGGCCCTCTATCTGCTTAAGCTCTAGAGCCCTAGTACATGACCAAGAGCGCCGGTATAGCCTATCATAATTATAACGATAACATGCCCATGTTGGCCCCGATACCCTGGCTCTAGCTGTATCCCATCCCGAGCAACCCTAATCCTAATCCCGAGATAGAGAATTGGGTTCATGGCCACCCAGACCCTACAAGATCCACCAAGGCTCAAGAAGTGACAGATCTGGTAGACAGCACATATGGTATCGTACCAGTAACTCCGAGTTCTGGACCGAAATAACTTGGCTATCACACATCTTTGACAATCATATCATAGGCAAATCCAGAAACCCACGGACCCCACGAGCCCACTGAATGCCCCTCCCCTTGCCGCCAGGTCCGTTCCCCAAAGCACTAGGCTCGCGTGTGAATTGATCTTCAATCCCCACACTCTACTGTAGAGCCCTGGAGTACCGTAAAACCTTTTGAAATCCACAATCTCCGCTGTGGCTAAACGCTATCCCGAGGAGGAATAGCGGCTACTAAATGTGGTATGGTGGGATCTGTCAAATCTCGTTAACTAGTCCGAGGCTGCTTAACCTCATAGGCTATACTGTACAAGTCCTAGTCAGGGGGGAGACTTTGAGTGGTCGGAGATAGTGGATTTTATGGTACCCAAGCCAAGTTACCAGACCATAAACAATACTTATAGCAGCTTCTTGTGTTAACGCGCCAGAGAGAATGGACTCGTTCGGCGAAGGATGATAGCCCAAACTTTCGGTGTACCATACCAGCTGACCAGCCAAAGCCATCCCGAACACTTCAGCCCGGGTTTCATGAGCTACCGTGGTAATAGTTTTCCCTTTCGTTTGGCTCCCACAGCCATAATAGCTGCATTGACTATCGGTAATACACAGAATCGAACAATTCCGCAAACAATCAGGCGCAAACAAACCTACCCCTCTAATATCACACTCCCAACCCGGAAGCTGGGGAGACGAAACTTTTAACGAAGCAATTACGGATATCATACTATCCGTAAAATCTCGTATAATGCACGATCTCCGCGCAGGGGTTAATCTACGTCTTTAGAGACAAAGCGCATCAAGAGGGAATAATGTTTACCTGACGTGGTATGGCTGGTGTTCGGAATCTCGGTGGCCTGCTTGGAACACCAGCCATACCACGTAAACACTATTCCCTCTTGATGCGCTTTGTCTCTAAAGACGTAGATTAACCCCTGCGCGGAGATCGTGCATTATACGAGATTTTACGGTAAGTTTGTCCGCAATATCATTTCCCCCAAATCTAGTGAGTCAAGTTCTGATGATATAATCACTCATCAATTTATCCTCGAGCACGTCCCGTACCAAAACTAGCCCCCGTATCGTACCGTACTGTATTCTAGAGCAGTGCACGGGGCACAAACAAGGGTCTGTCGAGCACCGTCATTGTCGGCTACCGGTATTATGACGCCGCAGTGGTATAAGCATTGGCTACCGGGCCCTATCACCCCTTCTGATAGAAACTTAAGCACGGTGATCAATGCCTTTTCTGGACCCCTAGTACTGTAATTCAGCAGTTTTCGTAGTCCGGTGCTCACTCCGTTTGTTTGTTGGAATCGAGCGAGCACGGTACGGCACAGCACAGCTACAGTCCGTTCCGGAGTTTCCAGATTCTCAAATCGCGAGAATTGGCAAGTCTTCGTAGTCTGATTGGTCGAGATTTGTTTGCGGAGTCTATCTTCTATGCGGGTGCTGTGTTCACAGTGCCAGAATCTTGCGACGTTAGAATAGACCGTACCCGTGCCTGCGCCTTTCCCTAAGTCGACGAATTAGTCAGAATGGATAGTGAAAAACGGAGGTTCCTATGGAGAAGAACGGGGATAACCTAATTGATTGCATAGTTCTCAGCCGGTGTTACTCGGCATTCTGTTCTTCGTGGCCCATTTGGGGGATTTCTCAATGCGAAGTTCCATTTCTTCTCTGAGGAATCTTCCCACCTCCGTAAACACCGGTACGGTAAGGCACGATATGCAGGGGGTTCATGATAAATTATGGCCATTCGTTTTGAGGGTGTGATATCGTGAAGCGATCAAAGGAGTCAAGATGAGGAGAAGCAGCTTTCCCCTGATCCCCAATTCGTCCCACAAGTGATCAAGTCACCGCAGCGGTCGAAGGAAACCCGTAGACAAACAAACAAACAAACACCCTCAGATAATTCCTCAACCAGGTATCCTGTAGAGATACTGCGGGTACGCGTAACCGATCACAGAAAACCCGCAACAAGCCTAACTACAGGTAGCTTTCAACAACCTCGACAATCACACACCTCATTGCTAAAATCCCTTCTCCCCTCTTGTTACCCCTTATCTATGCTACTCTTCTCTCCCCCGTCCAGGAATTCTCCATCCCACTCCATTCCCATCAAAAAGTACCTACCCATCTCCTAGGCAATCACAATACTTGAGTACGTTACCGGTACGGTATCATACAAGTACTAGCATAGACATACCGTAGACGCAGGAGGCACAACTCCCATCACACCCAAAACCGGAAAAAAGTGTGTCGAAGGAGAACACCGTAATCCACAAAAAAAAAGTCAAACCCAAGACATCCCTATCCACATGCCCGGTAAGCCGATCCCAGATCCGAGTGAGCACTCATGACAAGAACCTCCACTCCACTCCCTCACCCCTGACTTACAGAAGCGACCGGAGCATGGTGGCTAGGCACACACCACCATCATCACCACTACCACCACCACCAGTAGGCCGATCTGATGAAGCACGCCGTGTCACCGCAATGCGGCCTACAGTGCCTGCACTAGTACACTACGTGTCCCCTATCCCACTTGGTACCCAAAATCCACAACCCACAACCCACACCAAGTCCGCCACAGAATCCTCTCTTTTTTCTTCTTCTGGAAGGTCCGGGGATTGCTCTAGTATGACACGACGCCGAAAAACCTCTGTCTATCTATCTATCTCTCTACGAGTATGATAGTGTCAAGTTGGTGGTTGGTCGGGAAGACCCACTCGGAAGAATCGAATGGGTATGGTAAGTAAATACTCGTGATTATGATATGGTATAAGCACAAGAACGATATCATCCCCGGAAGAAAGTTAGCGAACAGTTAATTTGGGTTAACCTGAAAAGCAATCCCCGTCTTGTACGAAGGTACAGCGTGTAAGTTTTGTAGGTTACACAGGGGGTGAGGGTGGCCGTCTTCGTTTGTGGAACCTACAAAACTTACACGCTGTACCTTCGTACTTGCACGAAAAAATTATCCCCCCGTATTTGCACTAGTACGGTATTGGCTGCCCAGAAACTTGTCCCGATGTGGGATGTGCCGTTGCGTTTTGTTATGTGTTGCCAAGGTGTTTACGGGTCGGCGACGATGAGATGAGACATTGGATGACTGTGGTGGGCTCCGTACTGTTGAATAAACGGGTGGCCGAGGTTCGACCGAAAGGGGGAGGGGGCTTGGATTGCCGAACTCTGGCACCGTAGGTGCTCGAGTGCCAGAGCATGGTCCGGTCTGGTCTCGTAAATGAACAAGATATGATTCAAGAATCCGAATTAGTGGTTCGTTCTGGTCGCCGGGATCATGAAAAAACAATCTAGAAAACTATGATTATTTATGGGGTTAATATATTCTGACAGAGTGATCTATCTACCAGTATCTTCTATCCATCTGTGATCTGTGATGACTGATCTGTGGCATCCGTTGATTGATTGAGATATAGAGGGGGGGGGGGGGAAGGAAAAGTGTAAAAAAAGAAAGGAAAAGAAGTGGATATCTTGCGATATCATATAATATGTTTCGTGATGGTAATAATATCAATTTTGTTTTTCCGTTTCTCCTAACCCATCGGTGCTTGAGGATAGACTCTCCCGAGCACCGCATTGTATCATATTAAATTCAATTCATCGATCCAAGGACTTCTAATAACCCTCCTCCATACACAACTTACTCCCCCTCCCGGCTGCACTCGCAACACTAACTCGCAGGCAGCCGTTCCAAACTGCCCCAGCACGAAACAAAAACCCTCTCCCACAGCAGAGAGAGAGAAAAAAATAAAAAATTACACCACTTACTCGTAATTAAACAACGTCTATGAACATGGGCTACTATTGCATTACCCCCAAAAAATCCAGCTTTTTTTTTTTTTTTTTTTGCCCAGATGCAATAGTGGTCGTGTTCATAAACGTGGTTCAATTGGGAGTACTGTATGTACCATACAAGCACAATCAAGGCGTAGGATCAACCTTACAGTTTCTGTGCATCATATGCATGAGGCCGATTTTGATCAACGGTGCTTTTCAGCAAAATACAGCACAGTGAGAACTCCGCTGTTCCGAACGTCGACAATTCGGAGACCTATAGCTGGTCTCGTATGAATCTCTGAATTCTAACCCCTCCTTCTCCCACAGACACTAAAATCTGACTTATTGTCCCGGATCACTCATTCATTGGCCCGGATAGATCCTCCGTATTTTGGCCGTCCAGGATAACGGGGTGCAATTGTATTCGAGTATATATACATGTTCTTTGGGAGATTACTGGATGGAGAGACGGGTGGATGGGGGAGGTATAAGATTTCTTTTGATTTTGATTCTTCTATTTTAAATGTGTGATATCCTGTGGCTCCTGTTGGCGGAATTGAGAGCGGAGTGGAAGGGTGGAAGGAAGGTAAGTTGCTGTAAGAATATGGAGGTTCTGGAGTTTTGGATCGGGGGGTGGTGATTTGGTGAGAGCCGGAGGGGGGTTGGTCCCCGGGAAGGTGGGTATCATATGTAAGATAGAGAGGTTCTCTGGTGGAGGTCTCTCTGCCTGCCTGCTTGGTACAGTATCATACAAGTGGGATGGATGCAAAAAGTGAGTGGGCACATGCAATTTTTTACCGCAAAAATATTCAGTTTTCACAACAAGATATTACATTGGAGAGAATTCACAAAAATACAAATTATCCATGGAATCCACTCAATTTCTGACTCCTCAAGAGTGGTATACTGCTGAACTTACAAAGTCTGCCAAGACACTGTTTTCCCACCAAAAAAAAAAACAATAGTCTTGGTGCAATCCTGAAGAAAGTTTCGCTCCTTCTTACTATGATAATACTACTCTTCGGAGAATTTAGGCTCATCTGCTACAATGGGGGCCAAGTACCGGTAGTCTATCTACCTCTTTTTTTTTGAACACTCAATGAAGATATCCCATTTTTAATTCAAGCATTGGTGCCAGAATAAGTGCGTAAAATTGGCCATTTTTGGTGCAAAATCCCCTTGTGCCCACTCACTTTTTGAGTCCCACTCGTAAGCCAGTGGGGAAAGAGGGAGGGAGGGAGGATCGGACTGGGGGAAACCTGTAACCGGAGCACAACGGATCTGAAAAGAAAATGGCCAATTTCATACCGCTAAGCCTCCTCGACAACATCATTTATTTTTATTTTTATTTTTCTCTCTATTTTTCCACATACGATGGGGCTGAAGGTTCAGAAAAATAGAAAGGGGTTTCCCAAAAAAAAAAAAAAAAAAACAAATTCACTTTTGGGTGAGCTATAGGAGTTTTAAAAGTTGGGTGAGTGAAATACGATGTCACTACCCGGATATTTTGCTGTTAAAACTTAAAACTACCAAGATAATATTATGATACTACCGGTAGTAAAGTCTCGCAGAGAGGGCAAAATTAAGTGGTAGTTAACCACATTGGATAACATGAATTACTGAGCGAAAATGGATGTTACTGTTTGAGGCTTCCGCCACCGTGGTGAATACTTTCCACATTTAAATTTTTTACTTCAAATCACGTCTTTCCATCCATTCATTCGTTGGTTTGTTCGTTCGTTCACCATCACCATCACCCTCCACATCCCCCATAACTGCAAACCGGTCCTATAATCACTCCGCGCGCCACGTCGCTCACGTGTTAAACCCTCCCCCCCAAACAAAACAAACAAATTTTTTTTTTCCCTTTTCCTTTTTTTCCCCATTTTTCCCCATTTTTTTTTTCAAGCCCGTCCTGACGTGTCCGCACGTGATCTCAGTCAAAAGGTGAAAAAAAAAAAAAGAGGATCCCTCCCCACTTTTTCTTAGTCATTTACCCGCAACAAGGCGGGGTTTCAGACAGAACACGCAGAAAAATGGTGGAACAGTGGTGCGTTACCTTTTTTTTTTTTTTTTTTTTTTCCTTTTGTCCCTATCCGGCGCTAAACCGTTTTCAGCCCTCTTCTCTCTGGTAACTGTACCTGATTCTTGCAAGGTACTTGGTTTCCGGATGAACATGGATGGTTGGCGAGGTATCATACTAGTACAATACGGTAGGGCAAGAGTGAGGTGAGTTAGGTAAAAGGAAGTTTTTCCCTATAGTACCTTCCTTATGGTATCATATTATCATGGGGCGGTGCGAGAGAAAATTCGAGAATGGGGTGGGGGGAGCAGGTTCTGGGATATAGATGATAATGATGACGATGATGATGAGAGCAGGTTATTTGGAGATTTATGGCATTGTGGGTTTATTATTGGGGGAGGGGGAGGTTGTATTATGATACGGATTGGTACTGCAATATCTCTTTATGATACCTTTTTTTTTTTCTACTGGGTGGTTTTTTTGGATACTGTATGATATTGTATTTCATTACGGTACTCGTAAGGGGAATATGATACTCGTACTAGCAGGGTTTTTCGCTGTTAGGATTTTCTATTCTGCAGTAAAAACTATAATAATAATTTGGAATCTCGCTACGACCTTGGAGTTGCCTCCTTCCCTGGTAAAGTTTGTTGGATTTTTTTTTTTTTTCCTTTTTCTTTTTATTTGTCTCAACTGAGGGCTGAAAAGATTCTCTCTCTCTTTTTGATTTGGCGACCACCGAGATCTACACTTGTTCCAGACAGAATGCTCTTCGGTTATATTTTTTAGTGTCGTGTGAAGGAAGGGGTTTGAATGATGGTTTGCTTGATGTTGTTTTTTTTTTTTTTTTTTTTTTTTTTGCTCTGCTTTCTCCCTTAATTCAAAGGGCGAGGTTCTGGAAATCCTGGCGTGATTCTCAACTGTTCCAGTTTTTTTTGTGGCAGTGCGTTGAACAGGATTACAGTTAGGTTATGGAGTAGAGTATGATATTTGTATAATAAAGCAAGGTTGATCTGCTCGTACTGTACGTTACGGGTTAGAATACCATTTTGCACTTACGCTATACCTTCCCCGGCTTGCTTCAGGGTTCAACTCAAGCATATCTCCCACGATAATGCCTGCATTGCACCGCAGTATGATATCTATTAAAATCAGGCTCAAATTTCTAGAGGCTCCGAGTGACATATTGTACCACTAATACATCGATCAACTAACCAACTAGCTAATGCCAACGGAGTGCCGAAAAGCCCCCCCCCCCGTACCTGCTTTTCTGTATAACTCGATGAGCCGCGTGAACGGCGGCTTTGCTTCTCGCACCTCCTCTGCCAAGTCTATCTACCTGTACCTGACTGCAGCGACAAGAAGGAAAAGGAGAGAGAAAAGAAAATAATAACAGCTAAAGATCGGGTTATTGGCTATGTCTGTATAGTACAGTACAGTTGCCTGCACGCATCATGGGAGGAGAACACTTCTTCGCTGTACTATACCTGTAGCTATGATACCGGCACTCGAACAGCGCCTAGGGTGTGCGTGCGCAAAAAGTCACCATCGAGCCCTTCAATATATACCGGTATCATATCATTTATCCTCGGCTCTGGTTCTCCGAATTTACGCCCATGTAAAGTGAAATATGCAGCGAAGAGCTTCTTCATATACGCTAACTTTTTGGAAGAAGAAGAAAAATTCTGTCAAACTTTCACCTTTCAGTGGTCAGAGCAAAAACCCTGTTCTCTGAGTGGTCGATTGGTCCATCGGGCCAATGAGAGGCAGTTTGAGAGATTTAGCCTGAATTCCCGCGCGCACACCGTGAAACCCTCTATCAAAGCCAAGTTACAAGCAGACTGCCGTTAGTCTAGTCCGCCAGACCACGACACAAGCACTGGACCAACAACTTTGGCGCAATATCTTTTTTTTTTTCTTTTTCCTCTTTGTTTTCTCTGAGTATATTCTGTCTCTTATACACATCTAGATGTGTATAAGAGGCATGCTATGAATCCCTCTCTGAGTATAGTTGTACCTAGCTATAATGAACGCCAAGAATTAGTGTCTCGGACCAGTTCCTGCGAGCACAAAAGTCAATTTACACGGGAAAATAACTTGCCATAGTGAGGCCCCCATAGTAAAAATTAGTGAACGCAGTCCGAAGTGCTGGTTCTTGGCGTTCATTATAGCCAAGCGCAACTGTAATCACACCAGGCTTGCCACTCAATACCGTACCTATGGGAGTGAAAAGTACACGGTATGGTACTTGGAGGTTGCAAGCGTTGATTGCTGCCACGAACCCCCCCGACTCTTGTCTAATTAAACCCTGTCGATTGGGGGGACGGGGGGGTAGACTGACTGCTGCTGCTGCTCCTAGTCGCCAAGGCAGTCGAGCAACCCGCTTGTACCTTACTCAAGTGCTTTGCCCGCCCACCATACTTGCTCGCCTGGTTACAGGAGCTGATTTGGATAGATGGTTCAGAATTAAGTCCGACGGGCACTCGTACTTATCGTGGTTAACGGATCCCGAACCTCGGAGTCTTGTACGATCACTTTTTGCTATTCCACACCCTACTGAATCATACTAATATAGTACCGGTACCTAACAACTTTCTTACATATCCCGCGGTGGTGGGGAAAAAATTTCCACACCCAACCGCTCACGAACTTTCCTGCAACGCAGAGCGCATATCTACTCGAGTACCGGTACTCGAGTAGCAGGAATGGCCCATAATTACAAGGGGCGGATGAGAAACGACTCTTGAAGATTTAATGCAAGTCGTCCGCACCGCATGCATTGTGTGTGTGGGGGGCAACTTTGGTTCTGCAGTTCCCTTTCAAGTCGTTAAATTTAGCGAATCAGCTGGCAGCCCCCCCGAATTATTAATATTTTAACCCTGGCCCTGAGTTGTTGCTCCTGTTTTTTTTTCTTCTGCGTTACGGCACCCGAGCAATCCGCTTTCTTCCTCCCGCGCTTTGACCACTTGACCATTTGACTATTCGGAGGTACAACAGTGCGAATCGCTTAAAGCCTGTTCCCCCAAAAACCCAAAATTAGATGGGCGCCCCCCAAACTCCGAATCGTGCTCGTACAGGCAATGGAGCTGCTATGAGATAGGATGGATCAAGCTCCACCGGCAGGTACCAGTGGTCCTACTTTCCACAAAGAAGTTGGGATTCGGAGGGACCAATTGAATGTGCCCAAGACATCTAATCTAAATATCCTGGGTGGGCACGAAACAAGTTCTCGGATATTCGCAGCATGGGGTACTAAGTAAAAAGCGCTTGGCACCTGGCCGATAGGTGTGCAGTGGACTCAGGAGTGAGGAGGAAGAGGAGTGATTGACCGCTGCAGACTAAGTGAGGGCGATTTTGGTGCGGTTGGCGCCGATCCTGTTCCATTGTGGATCAGCTTTTAAGCGATCCGCCATAGTTTGCTTTGGGATTTGCCGATGGGGTTAGGTGGCGTCGCATGAGGGGGCTGTACCAGTACTCAGGTATCGTTGGGGTGGAAAGTCTGAATACTAGCAACTGATACGTAGGATGTGGTGGGGCCCTTGGGGTCTGGTGCCGGGAACTTGAAATCAGCACTCAAGGGTACTCGTAGTTCGTTTCGCTTGCGCCATACTTCCAGA
This sequence comes from Tuber brumale, assembly GCA_014065205.1. NCBI lineage: Eukaryota > Fungi > Ascomycota > Pezizomycetes > Pezizales > Tuberaceae > Tuber > Tuber brumale. Next base: position 124,261 of record JACCEG010000193.1, read on the forward strand.
ATAGTTGGGCTTGGCTAGGATGGGCTCGAAAGGGACCATACAGGGGTGATCCGAAATCTTACAATCTCCACAAATATTGCTCTGATTGGGGATCAGAGGGCACAGAACTGGAGAGGAGTTTTTGTGGGATATTGAATTGATGGCTACTAGTATGACGATATATCATATTAATATGATAGATATTACGATTAGATATCATGGAATGCTTCTGGGTGGAAGTCCTAGGACCCCGTTGTGGTCGGGATAGGTGTCAGGGGTATCGGTATCGAGGATGTACTGTACTTTTACAGTACTGTGCTCGTATGGTACCCCACCTACCACATATCTAGTTCGTTGCTTGTCTACGCATCATTATAACTCGAGCATGATACCTGCTGCACTGCACCATTGCCCTCCTGCGCTTCAGAGAAAGGAGTCTGGGCAAGGATGCATCACGGCTTCCATTCTTCCCCTTCTTCCTGACTATCCGTCCGGCATCCAAATTACTCCGGCTGCTTGCTGATACAATACTCGAGTGAAGCAGTCAACGGCAGACCCTTCCGGGCGGAACCAAACAGAATTGCCTAAGGAAAAAATGGGGTAAAGTGAATAAATAAATAGATAAATAAATGAAAACAGACAGAATGCAAGTCATCCGTCTTGTCTTTCTTTCTCCCTCCTCCTAAAAATCTGCATTTATCCCGTCGACAAAAGGTTGATTGGGGGGTTTGTTTCAGTGCATCTTTTTTCTGTCCCTTTCCTTCCCTACCCCCGCTTCCCCGATCGTTCCTTTCCCTCCCTCCCTCTCACTCTCTTTTTTTTCTCTTTTCTTTTTTCCTTCCCCCCTCTCCCCCCCCTTCTCTTCACTTGCTTGCTTCAGCGGGACATGTGGTCCGTTCTTCCTCGTATCTTTTGCTCTGGTGGCCTAGCTTTGCTTGACCTGATTGAGGTTTTGTCCGTGCCGTTTCTAATTCTCGGTTTGGTGCTGTTTTTTTTATTTTTATTCTTCTCCCCCCCCATCTTGAGAGGCCACGATATGAGATTCTGCCGGTCCGGTAGATGGTATTATGGTGGTGGTGGTGGTGATGATAACGATGCGGTATTCTATAGCGCGTGAGGATTCGTGAAGTTGATCTTGCATAGGACGGGATGCCAGAGTGATGCTCATAGTGAGATGGTTATGATATGTACCGGTCGGTCCGATAAGATAAGTTATGATAGAGAATCGTCATTCATGATCCAGCATAATTGTCACCATACCGGCATACCAGTTCTTCGTACCGGTCTGCTACGGTAGGGCACAGTGTGGGGTAGACTGCTGGTACCTTGCCGGTAGTTCCTGTCTTCCCCCTTCGTGAGCCAGGATGGGAGGCACCTCACTCACTCTTGTCTGGCATCGCTACCGGTAGCTCAAAACACTTCTAGCGCACTGCCATTCGTCTTGTCGCCAGATCACGCGTTTCTCCTTTTCGTGTCGGAATTGTTCTTCTCGAATTGGGATACTATTTGCATTATACTCGTACTGTACCGGTACCGGTACTCTAGTCCATACCGGCGGTGCTCTCGCACTGGTACATGGTGGGTCACACACCCACACACACGTATATCTATACACTCACATAAAACTGCCATGGGTGCCGTAGCATAACCTCTTGCTTTAAATTGCCCTCTCGCATACAGAGAGATCCTCGGTTTGTACTGGAGTACCCTGAAGACTAAGATATAACACACCATATACACTGTTTTCCCCTATTTCGAGTAACCTAACCTATCATCCCTACCAAGGTCTCCTAGTGCCTGATTGCCTGTTTGAATTGTTTTGTCTCTCTTTCTTCTTCCTTTTCCCTATTCCTTGCTTCTTGGCCGGAATGGGCTGGCCAACTATTTACGGTAACCCCGGCCTTGGTTTCTGACGGCTTGCTTGGGCTCGTTGCACTGCTGGCGAGCAAGCGGCTAAGCCCAAGATCTTGACGAGCAACCAGACATGTGGTAGGTATCATAGTAGGCAGGCCTTGCGCTCGCACGGCCTGCAGCCGGATCCTCCAGAGAGAGGAGGGAGAGAGAGGAAGCAAGAACAGAGAGGGGCGGACAGGGTACATATTGTATCCATCCACTCGAAATCCATGACCGCACAGGTGTTAGGGAGAAAGAAGGTTTTTCTCTTGGAGGGTGGAAAAAGAAAATAGTGATATCTAGACCTCACCCCTCCGAGAAAAGTGCTGTTTTGTTGTCCACTTAACTGAGTTAACTCTGCTCCTCCTCTCTCCCTTGCGTCTCCCAAGAACGTCTGCGTGTCTCTCCTCCCACATATGGTGCAGTTACTTTTTCTACCTGCTTATGCCTGCCTCTCTACTTGCTCTCACCTCCACCTCCACTGTTAACCCTCTTTCCACAGCCCACCTCATCCCAGCTCATACAACTCGGCGGCACTTCGAGCTTCCATCCTCGAAACTTCTCTTCGAGTCATCCACTCTCTAGCAATTGGTTCAGTCGTTTCCAGCATCCGGGTTGGTTCCCAGAAGGATTACCAGAAATAGTGAAATACGGGTGTTTGCTTAGAAGCTTGCGAGTCTGCCAGCCTGAACGTTGGAGTTCCTTTCTCGCGCCCACACACTTCCACAAACTTGCACGCCCACACACACACACAGCACACCACACCATACATATCCCCCACAACACAGGTTTATTTATTTTATTCACTGTAATTTTTTTTTTTTTACCACGCTTCCCACCATTTCTTCCTCTCACACCCTCTCCTCTCCCCACTGTCGCTCTCGAGCCCAGCAGAAGCACAGAAAGTGTATGAGGGGGCTAGGGAAAGAGGAAGGGTTCCTTTATGATATTGTTCTCTGGGATATATATACATTTCCCTTTCCTTTCCTTTCGTTTCCTTTAATTCTTCTGTTCGCTCTTTTTGGCTCTCGATAGTGGCAGCAGAAACCGGGGAGAGAGGGGTTTGCGGTAGTAGTAGTAATAGGATGGTTCCAGCGGTACAAGCGGGGGGGCAGGTGGGGCATCGCCGCATGTCGTCGTTGCGAAGCACAACGCTCAACTTTTTCAAGGGCAACAACAAGGTTTCGCAGCTGCAGTACTCTACCAGTTTGCGACGGAACGAGTTGACCATCAACAGCCAACTGCCTATCACGGAGGAGAACGTGTCGCCAACAACGACAGGTCCACCGAACAGGGCCGGCACGGAGCCCACTCTCTCAGAAAAGACAATGAGTCGACACCATTTCTCCTCGACCGGAGTTTTTGAGGTTGGCTTTGGAAGGGGACCACCACCACCACCGCTACCAGCTTCCAAGCGAGAGTCTAGCAGCGCTGGCGGCGACGACGAGGACGGCAACGGATCGACGATCACGATAGGCATGGATGCTAGGGAGATGTCCCCTTCACGACAATCTGAATTTGACAATATGGAGGAGAAGCTAGGTTCCACCACCACGCAGTCGGCAAGGAGCAAGAAGCGGGGGCAGAAGCTGAAGATGGCATTAAGCCTTTTGAGGAGGAGGAGTAACACTAATTTACGAAGGGCATATGGTGATTCTGTGGACGGTAATAGCGAAACGAGTAGGGACCAGGAAACTTTCTTTGTGAGTTTGAGTTTGTTTTATAGCGGGGAATTGATCTTGATGGTGCCGAGCCGGACTGACAGACTGCTTGGGTGATTGTCAGGAACCACTGCTTGATCCCGACTACATCGAACCAGCCCCTTCTCCCACCCGAGCCACTGCCACACCACCCGGACAACTCAATCAACCAAGAACCAATGGGTTTAAATTCGCGTTGATCCCCCGCTCTCATGCTCGTCAGGTTCTGACTAAAGCCCCACCACAACCACCTCCGGATAATAGAAGACCCCGTCGAGCAACAGTGGCTAGTGTTATATTCGACCCATCAGGTGACCCGGAACATCCTCGCAATTCAATGTGGTCGGGCAGGCCGTCCAGCAGTCAGTCGGGTATATTAAAAGGAATGCCCCAAGACGAAGGAGATATGAGCAATGGGAGTCTGGTCAATCCAGACGGTACCCTAGTGAATGGATCGGCAGCTCCCGGCGGGGGGTTGTTCCCCAGGCCCCCAAGCCTTCAACGGCACTGGAGCGATGGAGCACAGAATAATCACGGAACAGCCTCAGCCATGGATAAGTCTGGTGTGAGCACGCCCTGTCTTGACCAGGAGCCACGACCCCTGAGTTTTAGTACGGTCTTCAATGGTTATGGGGGGAGCATGAAGATCACGGAGGCGGTATCATTAGAGACCAGGGTGCATGAATTAGAAAGGCAGGTTACAACGCTCCAGAACTTTATAACCCAGCACGTCGAGTTCCCACTGCAGCCCCGGCGGACCTTCTCAACGGGGGCACCCACAAATCGGGATAATAGAGATCGGGAACTTCTGCTCCGACCTCCCAATGACGACCGGAAATTCTCAAAACGCAGTTTCTCCCTCTCGTCTGCCGGGTCCTCGGAGAAACTCGGTAGTCCTGAACTACCCAGTACCCCACGGAATCTTTACCCCCCGCCGCGATCAGCGGACCAGCGGGCACCACAATACTCCCCGCGCACCGAGCAAGAGCGCGAAGAGACACTGCAAGCCCTGGAGGGGTTCCGTGTGAATAGCGAGAACAAGCGCAACACTGCCTCAACCATCAAAGGCCCAACCCTAATGCATGACGACCTGATAGGAACCCGCTCTCCCTCACCGACCCCAATCGTCAGCATGGCCCAATATACAGGCCTAGTCTCACAGGTCAAGCGTGAGCAGCGAGCTCGCCGAAAACTCGAAGTCCAAATCACTAATCTCCAAGAGCAAATGTCTCTTGTCCTCCACCGCCAACTCCTACAATCATCAGCGAGCCCCACAGTCGCGGACACTATGTCCCTCCGACCTGGCGACTTTAGTAGCATCCGTCGTAAGGCCTCATCTGAGGTCCCCACACCAGATCTTACACCCCCGCGGGCTAGCCCTATTGGCAATTTTTTCACAGGCTTCGATAGTAATATGGTGGACGATGACGACTCGGACGACGAAAGCGTTTTCGTGGGTCTCGACGCCGACGACAACGAGATCTGGGAGACACCAGCCGAGGGGCGAGAAAGCATGATATCTGACTCGGACAGCGATCGTGGGTTCCGAGAAACGTTATCCGCGTTCCCGAGCCCGCAACGGACGTTGAGTCTCAGTCAATTGACACATAAGTCTTCGCTCGCCCGGTAACCGAGAGGATGTGTATGATATGAAGTCATTTTACCTTCGAATAATGTTTTACCTTCGAATATTATTTTTCCCTTTTGCTAGTTTGGTTTTGGTTTGGTTCTTGGGGGCATGGTTGGCTTGGATGCATTGGACAAGACAAAATGGTTCTTTTTTATTTTGGGCGGGTTATTATTCTTCAATTTAGCGACTCCCATTTTCTCATCTTGGACTTTCTCATATTTTACTTCTTTTCTCTTTTACCCGCATATCATCGTACCCCCCCCCCCCCCCTCCTCCCTAACTCCGGTACATTATCCTCTTCATTTCTTTGTCCATTCTTATTCCTTATTCTTTTTTTTTTTCTTTCTATTTCACATTTTCCGAAGAAAAAAAAACAATCGGTGTTCGGGTTTTCGCGGTACGATATAATCCCCGGTTTACAGGGTAGTGCCGGTATAGTAACACGACTGTTTGCCAGGCTTATTTGTTGGTCAAAGTGAATAAGGTGCTCCTTGATGTTTATGTTCTCCCCTCGCTGCAATACGATCCTGGGCGGCCGGGATTGTATTTACACCTTGCTTGAGTTTGCCTATGCCATAATTCACGGACATGAGGGCGATAATAATTCTGGTGGTTTTTCATGCTTGTGCCTTTTTCACTTTTTTTCGCCCTCTCTCTCGCATTTTCGGTATTTTTTCTTTTTTGAAAAAAAATCATTTTCTTTTTTATAGCTATTCTCTCTCTTCCCTTCGTCTTGGGCATGCATGCTCGCTTGCGTGCTGTATGGTGACCATGACCGGGCTGCGATACGACATGATAGCTAACCATGATAGTACGGAGGCTTCATCCTCGTTATCGAATGAATGGAGAATGGCCATGATTGCGCGCTACAAATCTAGTTATCGTTATTATTATACGATAAGCCCGAGGAGTGAAATGTGCGTGTGTGTGTCCAATATGTACCGTATGTAGATGAATTTCCCCTTCTTTTTTACCCCTCCCTCTCCCACATAATTACTGTAACCCCCAAAACAGCCAATACAAGTACAGTAACTTAGAACAACACCCACAACCCCTCCCGGGAAAAAAGAAAACCCGGGTTCACCTCGGTTTCAAGAATATTAATCCATATGCGTTACAGCATGTGTTTGAATGCACGGTGGTGCTTCTGGTTCTAGCTGGCTGGATGGATCTTTGTACTCGTACTGTACTGTACTCTAGCCGCCGCTCGTCATATAATATTCTCTCACAGGGGAATAAATTCTCGGTTGGGACGACGAAGAGAGGGAGGTATTATATCTCACTCACTCAACTCACTGCGGGGGGGTGGGGGAGGATTTTCCGGTGATGTAACTGTACAGCACTGTAAGATACAGGTGTTGAGAAACAAGGCGGATAAGTTAAAGCAACGGTACTGTATAGTACTCGAGTACAGTACATTGTACTTGTAAGTGAAGAAAAGAAAAAAAAAAAAAAGCGGGGAAAGGATAGAGAACTCCCGAAGACAAAAAAAAAAAAA